>WEIS01076408.1:0-18145 GCA_013389965.1 Todus mexicanus | reverse complement strand
TTTTTTTTTTTTTGGTTTCATCTGGCTGTCCTAAGGAAATAAGACATGAGGCAGTGCTATCTGATCATCAGCCTTCCTAGTTTCCACAGTGAAAGTCAAAAAGATAACAAATTCATACAAGTTGCATGAAAATCACTGTCCAAGCGAAGTGCTGAGGGAGAGGCTGCAGTGCTGCAGTGCCCATCTAACAGTTATTTTCCCAGTTTGGTGTGCTGTCAAGCCAAACTGCAAATGGCTGTTAGCCAGATGATCACTGTGTTGTGTGCGCTCTAAGTGGAAATAGAGATGGGGACAGTGGGTACAAGTTTATAGGAACTCACATCGCATTCTTTCTGCTGTTTGTTGGGCAACTTGCTTTCTAAATTTCCTAGAAGACATTTTGTAAAAGTAAAAATAAACAAGCTGTCTACATACATCTGGTTTATGGGGGGGAAAAAAGCTAGTGCTGAGAAAGGGAAAACACAGGAATGAAAGAACATAGACAAAAAAACTTTAGGACTAAATGCTGTCTCAGAATCGTGAACTAAGAAACTGTCTCCTGCTGTTTCAATCCTGTTTTGTCCAAGGAAAGAGGGTTCTGTGTACCTTCTTTGTAAATAAAGCAGGGCTGCCATAAGAAAATACAGGGCTCCACACTAGCTTTTTTATCCTAAATGAAACAGTCCACAGGACGTTTAAAATTGGCTAACCATGCAAGTCAAAAGGGATAATAGCTTTGTGAAGTCAACCAAAATGATCCCGACATTGCGCAGACCTGGTGTATGTGCGTTGTATTAACGCTCTGCTTCTGTTTATTTTATACGTGTTGCCGCGTCAGAGCTCTGACAAGGCTGGAGCTGAGTTTCCATTCCCCTTGAAACTCTTAACCTTCCCAAGACTGACAGCCTTGTTCAAATGAACAGAGAGGAATTTAAACACCCTCCCATTCTCTTGACCTCTCCCTGTGCCCACTGTCTCCCTCTACCCTGTGTTACAACTTCTAAGCTCTCCCTTCCTCCAGTGACATCCAAGCTGTAGTACTGATGGTTCCAGAGCCTTTAACTGCGGTCTAGGAAATTCCCAATTGTACTTGGAACTGTGAAATGTTAATGGCTGAGAAACTTTGGGTTCATTGTCTTTCCCTTCAGATTTTGAGTTTCCAAGGTATGTTCATCTTTTTCATCAAATTTTCTCTCCTAACACAAAAAGCCTTTTTACTTTTTTTTCTTTTTTCTTGTCTTTTTCAATTGAAATCAAGATGGTCATCTAGCTCATGGTTTCTGGGGTCTGGGCTTTAGAAAAGAAGCACTCCAGATCACAGATAAAGATTGTGATAAAGACTGAGTAATACTGGCAACAGCTTTAGTACACTTACTCAGAGATTTCTGCTCTTGTCTTGTCTTCTCTAGTTCCCAAAGAGCTTTCCTGACTTCAAACACGGGGCTCTTTGTCCTCATTGATTGATGAAGAGGATTTCTGATACCAAGAAAGAAAACCGTTTGGATCCAGTGCATCATGACTCACTCCAAAAGGGAGTCACAGATTGTTTTGCTTTCCAAGTTGTCTCAAATTACCAACTCCAAAATGCTGATAAACCCATTTCTCAGATTTCAGTTGTCCTTCACCTGATCAATGCACTGGATACTGTCTAGTGGCTTAAGCATTAAGCTTTACTGAGTTATATTTTCGTTGTCTCTACCATTTCCCATCCCAACCCCCCTCAGGATTTTATAACCTCCATGCTCTATTTTGGCTAGTGATGTTAGAATTAGAACAGTTACCATGGAGAGGAAGGGCACAGATTCTGTTGAGATGGACACAAACATAGCCTAAATCTACAGCACACTTGTGATTCCTCAGCCAAATTGCATGTCATCGTTAATGGCTTGCAAAAGGGGTCATCACTAATTTTTCATTTTAATGTATGTGGTGGTGACATTTATTAAAAACTTTGTGAAAGCCTGGCTAATGTCTACATCAGAAGAAACCACAACACATGTTATTAATGAGTAAATGGAACAATATCAGGCACCATCTCAAGAATGGGTACAAGAATGTGGCTATAGAAACCAAGCTAGGAGGCTGAAGCTTTTCACTAAAAGCAAATGCAGTTACTCATTGCACCATAGCACCAATGTTGCAATGATGCACAGATAATGCAAGAAGCTCCTTAAATGGTGAGTAGAGAGCAAACCCAACGGCTCCAGGTTGTATAAAGGGCATTTCTATGAGGATGCACTGATGCATTTCAAAATATTTCTGCTATTTTTTCTATTATTTTATTTGGTTTTAATATTTGGTTTACTTTTTTAAATTGTGCTTGTTACGTGAAATGTTTCACTCCTGCATAGCCCACTTTTCTCAATAGCTTTTTTAACTTCTTCCTCTTCCATCGCTCTAGGAATGTTCTCATAATGTGAAAGCTCCACCTTAGCTTTTGCTTGAGTGAAAAGGTAAGCTCAGTAACAGACAAAGATGTAGGAACATCATTTGGCTCCAGAACACTGTGACATCTCATGTATTCACTGGCCAAAAAAGTGTTTAGGTCACTGGAAAATCCTATATGCTACCCGGATTTGGGAAAAGCAGTTCAGAAACACCAAGAAACCCTTTTTTGGTCATAGAATTCAGCACTGAGATGCTCTGCAAAAATGTTCTATGAAAATAACTTTGCACATTATTTCTTAGGAATAGGAAATATTCTCATCTTATAAATAATAATAACGGAGTTCAGAGTTATTTGTTTTCTCTGTTTCCTTTACAGTTGGGAGGCTTTTTTGCTCTTCACCAAACTGCTGGGAGCGTGTTTCTCTCTAGCAATCGAGTCTAAGCTGAAACACCAAATTCAACTCACAATCCGACATATGCAGAACTGCATCCAGTTCACTCTCCTATAATTTCACAATGTTTTGAAAACTATCAAGTATAAAAACGTAGATCAAATAACAGCAGTAAGAACTCTGAATCTTGGAAAAAAATACTTCCTGTTGCACAATGCAAAGGTGTTGTGGAAGCTGTAACTGGGTTCTCCAGTGATTGCTAAACATAATCACCCAGAAGCATCTCCCAGCTTTGGGATTCCTGTAGCCATCGGTTTTTGGAAGGATTCTCCTGAGACCAGACCACTCCAGATTTACCCTGCATGCTATACTCTTCCTTACTCAGACAGAACTCTCTGCTGGAAGGGGCAAAGGAAAGTTGGATCTTGGTTTTGTACCACAATGGCTGTTTTACCTTACATTTGTCTTAGCTCTGCTGACATGAATCACATAAACCTACTTTGGAAATCATGACTCTCATTTCTGCCGCCATGTTGGATGCATAGAGGGAGAAGTACGGGTCTGCTGACAGGTGTCCATTTCATCATGCAGCTCACTGCTATGAATACAACTGCTCTTTAACAGCTTATGAAGTTGTAATTGCTATCATGCCTTCAGGATCCAGGATCCCAGAGAGCACTTTTCAGTGAATATGGGTGTGCTGGGACCAGGAGCAAACATAATTGAACCAGTGAAAAAAGTTGAGAACCACTGTCTGGAGGCTGTTACAACACCAGCATTAATCTTCCGAATGTCTTTAAACAGTTTACCTTCATTTAGTAGTCAATACCAGCATCTTTTTAAATCTCTGAGATATATATTTGAGAATATTCATTTACAGGGCCAGCTGGGATGGTCATTATCCCCCTGCTCAATCCAGGTTTTCTGCAATACAGTAACACTGCCCTTTCCCCTAAAGGTCCTGACTCTTCGCAACTGGACTTGTTCTCTACCATGAAACACGGAGTTCTGCTCAGTCAGGGAAGAGCTACAATATCCTTCAGAAACACATCCTATGTTACTAGGATGGGGAAAGAAAAAAACCAAGAAGCTAATGAAATAATGAAAGACTCCCAATTGTGCTGCAGTGCAAAGGAATATCTTGTTCCTTTTGAGATCCATGTGGGAAGCTTAAAATGAATTTGTTTGCTTTACGGATTTGTAACTCTGAAGCCAAACAACACCTTGTATAGCAAATTTGTGGAGTGGGGGATCCTGCCACAAATCTGCAGTTCAAAGAGAAAAAGAAATACATCTCTTTTTTTCCCCATTTATTTCCTTTCCTGATGCCCCCCTCTCCCAGCTAAGGGAGCACTCCTGCAGAGGACTTTTCATTAAGTCAAACCCATTTGTTTGATGGCTGGAACTCAGGGAAGCAGGAGTAAACATTCCCCATGAAGCATCAGTGTACATTTATTTAAGGATGGGAATTTGTAATGACCAAGCCACGTCTTGTACTCAAAATGCACTTATATAACCAGACTGAGAGTGCCCAGAGACTGTCTGGAAGCTGTTTTTAGAGGAAGAAATGTTTTGTTCTGTCATCTGGGCTGTCCCAAGAAGATTCTGCTGAGAGGATGTTGTTGTCAAAGGGTGTCCTGAGTGGGTACTCATGGAATGACCCCCTGTGCAAACTGACAGAGACCTGGGAAGCAGCATGGCAAATCACCATTGGAGAAAGACGTCTGATTTTTCTTTTAATATGTTTAGAGATGATCTATTTTCTTGCAAGATGAATTCTGCCTTCACCAATTTTCATTCCTGGCTTTGGTGGAAAATGTAGCATCAACATTTTTCTTTTCACTATCACTAAGCAAACATTAGGAAAATTAAGGTTTGAAAAAAACTCACCCTTTTTTTAAGTTTCACCAAAATGTTTCATTTTCTGATCAGGTTTGCCTACCAACAATGCAAAGACCCTTGCCTGTGCCCCTCTCCATCCTCTTTCTCCTGAAATCCACCCTCCCCAGGGTTAGACGTCACTGCCTGAAGGCTCACAGGGCACTGGTTCCTAAGACTATAGACTCATAGTTGCCTCAAAATGAATCATCTGAAAGTGGTCACTGCTGCACGTCACAGCCTGCAAGCTCACCACAAATTTGCTCTGGCAAATCAAGTATGACCGACCTTTTTCTGAGTTATTTGCTATACCTGTCGTTGCTCGTTCCACTCTGTAGTACTCCAGGTCCATCCTGATGGCCTGTGGTACTTAGAGATAATGCTTCCCTCCTCCTTTCTGATTTCAGGTGTTCCTGGGTGTTGACTCAATCAATACACTTGTGTCTCTTTCTGCTATGTTCTGCACATTCCCCTGGATGTGGGAGCTATATTATCACTGGCACTGCCTCTGAACAGCAATAGTGCTTTCAGGCTTGGGGCTGGGTGCAAACTGGTCCCAAGAGGAGATGCTGGCACTCCTTTCTTCACGGATGAGAGCTCTGTTGAAGGAGCAGTTGCTGTAAAATCCATTTTGCTGTTGCATCTCACACTGGCTGCTAGCAAATGTCACACATGAAGCCCATATCAGCGCAGTGCCAAATTAGAGGCCCTCAGGTACAAGAAGCAGGAGTGTGGCCCTGACTCTTCTGGGGCTCAAGAAAGGCTCTGGCCTGGTTGCGGCCAGCTGGGATGTATCTAGTCCTATTACCTCAGGGCTATGATACCATGCCTTGCTAAAGGACAGGTAGCTTTTATGTGGAGAACAAAGGTCCAGGAGGAGCCCATATCTCCTGGTAACCAATGTCCTTGTGTTTAAGGACTAGAAGTCCCTTTGACGCAGAGGAGGTCAGGGGGAAAGCATGCTGCTCCATAGCATGATGTACTTATCTTGGTCCATGCTGGCACTTTCTCTAATTTGGACAAGCATGTGGCTAGCCAACAGCTGGCATCTGTTCACTATGAGCATGGAGCAACAATTTTTGTGTTGGTTGCAAGCTGTGCTTGGCCCCAACCCAACGTTGCTCACTGCTGGTCTGTCATCGCTCATGTCTCCTGGATCCCCCAGCCAGGGCACCAGGCCCCATCAGCTACCTCCTGCTGCACCAAGACAGTCTGTGACCCACAGCTCCAAAACTGGCTGCCTGCACTGCCCTGTGTCCTGCTGTCATTCCTAGGACTGCTGCACCATCCACGCTGGGATGACGCTACGTGAGTATAGGCGTAGGTAGCCCAGCAGCACACGCTGACGACCCCTGCCTTGGTCTGCTGGACCTACCTCAGCCCCCATCGAGAACCTGCACTGGCTGCAGAGCCCACAGTCCCTCCCCAAGCACCTCCTTTCTGACCCTCTTTCTCCAGGCTCGCTGGGGTCTCCTCTGCTTTCCATACACAACAACCCCACTCTTGTCCCGTTAGCTACTGTTTTTCCCTCTGGCACCTCTGCAATGTCCCTTCCCTGATCTTCCTCCTTGATGTAGGTTCCACATGACCTTTCTTACATTTCCTTCCACGTAATCTGTGGCAATCACTAGCACCAAACACCTAATCTCTCCTTCGTCACCTGCTCTTCCTCCTTCTTTCTGGTATGGACAGTGATGCCACCCTCCTGATCTACAGCTGCCAAAACCCAGTGTGACCTTCAACTCTCTTTTTCCTTTCCTCCTTCCCTGACTTCCTAATGAATTCCTGCAGTTTCAGTTCAGCAGTCCAGGGGTTGCAGGAGCCTGTAGACTGATCCAGCCCTGGGACTGGGCCTGGTTCTGCACATCTGTACACACAGTAAAAACAGTTTTTTGCCAACTGCTGAGACCAGAAAGCACAGGTACACTCAGCCATGAGTCTCTTTTTTTTTTTTTTTTTTTTTTTAAATAAAGTATGGAGAGAAAATGCAGCCATTTTTCCTATTTTGGGATGTGGGAAATTGCTGGTCTCGCTGGTTATTTATGCTGGTATTGTTTTCAGCTGGCATTTCTCAGGGGTCTTTGAAGCTACAGTTTTTTTTGGCTGAGGGGCATGGTGATTCACAGCTTATAGATGAGCACACACATGCGTGTGCACACACACAAATTCTTGCACATATCACAAGTGGCAAAACCCAAGCAGAACACCAAAACTCCAGTCAACTGCATAGTCACACAACACTTCCTACCTTCAGAAACCTTATTTACAGGTCCTGTGATGAACTGTCAGAGGTAATGGCATGTGGCCATCTTCATCGTCCTGGAAAAACCCACGTCACCAGTGTCTGTCCTGCAAGGCAGACTCTGCCACTGCTGATCAGAACCCCTCCAGACAGAGTGAATCAACTCTGAGCAATAAAATATTAGCAAAGAAACCACCACGGATCCGCTGGGACTTCTCTAGGAAATCATTTCTGCTTCATTCCCACCAATCTAGATTTACTCATCCCTGCTAATGCAAACTACAAACCCAGGGAAAATACTAATGTAACATGAAACCGACCTTCACTCTTTATCTGAACGCACTACAAAGATCCCACTCCCTGAAAGCTTCTACCGCTGGGGCGGGTTGACCAGCTTGGGCTGGGATTCACACCATCTACTTTCAATGCCCCGCCCCTCATTGGTGACTGCGATAACCTTATACCACATATGCAGTTGGAAGACAGACCCATTCCACGTAAAATAACAAAACACAGTGGTCAGGATGATGGCCAGGGCGATACTTTGATTTTGGTAAATGATACTTGCTAGAAATAGACTTTTCCTTTTTTCTTCCATAGATTGAGGTTTCTATCCCTCTAAGTCTATAAGGTATAGGTCTCATAAACATGTTTAGCACTCAGGGCACAAAATAAACCTCCTGAATGGAATTGCTGTAGGCTTGAGCACATGCGAGTGCTTTTCCGGTAAACTGGAACAATCCCAAATGTACTGATTTTATACGGGTTTTTTAATTGTGTAAATGTGGAATTAGTCTCCAGAAAAACTGCCACAGACATGAAATGAGCTCGGATCTCATTTCAAGTAAATATTTAAAGTGACCTTACATCCTTTCCGTTTCTTCTTGTACTTTTCTCTAGATCCCATCTTCATCTGCCTAGTAAGTACCGTACCTTTCCAGCCATTGTCATGGCTCTGTACAAACAGTAAATAAGAAGCAAAAATCAGGCAGAGTAGCAGAAGACATGCATATGAGGGATGAAGCTCATAGCCCTTGTGACCACAAATAGTGTGGGGAGGGTACTGCTGCAGTGAGGAACCTGGCACCAAGCACAGGACCTGTTTTCTCCCTCAAATCTGCTGCGGACATTGAGGTCAACAGAAGAAAAGCCAGGTGTGGGGACTGAAGGCTGGAGAGCTGGGACTGAGCAGAATGCATCTGTATAAAACAGTCGATGTTTCTCTGCTTGCCACCTTGGAGTCAGCGGTGTGTTTTCTGTAAAGCAAATCTCTCATTTGAGCTGCTTGAGAACAAGGACAGAGGAGCCCCTGTTGTAAACGCCACACACAGGAGAGAGCCCAGAGAAAAAAATATTTCCGTAATAAAACTGTCAGGGGGTAATAAGAGGCTAGAAACCTTTGTAACATCAAGTAATTAAGTTAGGAACAGTGATTCCCTCTCCAGAGCACTTGAGATAAACCATCTCGTTAATCCTCTAACTGGAGAGGAGCAGTTCGGGGTGAGATGTGCACATGGATCAGGGGAGTAGGTGACCCAGGGAAGAGAGCCCAGGAGCTGCACAGGTTGGGTGCATGGCTTGAACTCCTGCCAAGGAACACAGAAATCCTTGCTCCCCTGCAGGCTTCCTGATGTTCCTTCTACAGTCTCTCCAAATTAGGTCACTCCCACACAGCCTACAAGTAACGGCAGCCAACATTGGACCACCCAGGACAATGGGGAGGAGGCTAACCAGGATGAAGCAGAACAACAGATGGTATGATGCAAGGGTAGGTTGGGCAATAGAAAAATACACTCCAGTGGATGAGGGAAAACAAAAGGTCTTTATGGATGATGGTGGAACGTAGCTATGGCCTAGTGTAGGGTGGGAAGTCATCACAGCACGGTGTTCTGCGCATGTACCCAGCCCAGGCTGGCATATGGAGGTCCATCACTGGCCTCTACTGCACCCACAACATGGTGGGAATTCAGCTGGGGTGTTTCCCTGCCAACAGAGGAGGGTTGACTCTGTCAAAAAGATTGGTTGGCTCTGCTCAGCTGAGATCCCTGTCCTCATCCTTAGCTCTTAGTGAGAGTTCACCAGCAAGGAACGGAACATGGTATCAGGGCCTCAGATTATTTCTCACTTAAATACTGAGAATCTCTCTCCTCTTGTGAGCCAGCTGGGATTTAATCTTCTCTTTGGGTTTGCAAAGAGAGTCTGACCAACAAGCACAGGAATACCCTCAGGATGGTTATTCCTCTTCCTCACTATAATTAGGAGAAGGCACCTACTTGATGAAGAAAAATCACTTCTGGTTCAGCTCACAGAGCTGAATGAAGCAAACTGTGGCCCCTGAAAGCCACTCGCACACCACATGGCTCAAAGGCCAGACATGGATAATTGTGGGACTAGGAAGAGGAGCCGTGTTTTTGAACAAATCACCTGGTGGTTTTAGCCCAGACACTGTTGCACAAAAATGCACCAAATGAAATATCAGATAAAACACAAATGTGGAAACCAAGGCAACCAAGAACTGATGGACTTCAAATGATTGAAATAGCCCCAACAGATCAATACCAGACTAGGCAACTCAGAAAAGTCTGCAGTCTCAAATAGTCCTCTGTTGGATTGAGAGCAAAAGCTACTTCCATTTCCGAAGTGATAGAGTTATTCACACACCAGGTACAAAATATAAACACCAGACACTTGGTGTTGTGCAGCTACCTGACAAAGGCATTAAATTAGTTGGACTCGCTTGAAGCACAGTCTTTTTATATTTTCAAAACACCAAGTTCTGTGCAAGTATTCAGGCTGCCATGGCAACATGGTACATTTGTTCCCGAGTGTCATTTCCCATCACAATTGTGGTGTTTTTTTCAGAACTTTGCCCGACTTCAAAACTTTGGTTGCTGGGGCAACATGTCCCTTTAAAGGGAACCGATTGGTTGTGCCCATCTGTGCCAAGGCAAGGGCTTTCTTTGAGCACCGTGAGCTATAGCAAGGGAGGAGGTGTTAGGGAGGCTAAAAAGATACCCAGGGAGGCAGGGGAAGAGGAAAGAACTGTGCTAAGAAGTGGCTGTGGAGGGGCAAGTGGGATGGCAGGTGGGATGTTCTCTGAGTGGGAGGCTCCTGGCTTAGCAGTGGCAAGCTAATGTGCCACATTACATCACTGAGGATATTAAATGCAGTTTTGGTGAAAAACCCCTTTGCCTTCAAAGTATACTGTGATGCGTAGTCCTCACAAGACCTCCACAAGAAAGGAATTTGCCGCTGGGCTTGTTTGACATAAGAATTGACCGAGGAAGAGAGAGCTTGAATGAACTACTGAAGGTCATGCAGTAAATTAGCAGCTGATACAGGAACAAGCCCCCGGAGGTGTTGTGTTTCATTTGTAAGATCATCATTCCTCTGATATTTAACTTACGCTTAAACAGAAACCCATTTACTTTCTGCAGAGAAGCCCTGCAATCACTTTTTCTCTTGCTAACATATTAGAGTTCTCACCTCTGCTATTTGTCAATGTCTTTGGCTGAAACACACTGAAGCAGGGACTCCTTTCTTTCCAGACATTGAGGGTCGGATCTGCTCCCTTCCTGAAATCCTACTGCAATATATGTGATTGGACCAGCAATCATAACAGCTCACAAATACAGCAAGTCACAAATACAGCAAGTGCCTTCGGGATGCACCAGTGTGCTGCATCCAGCAGAAAGAGCAAACGAGTTGTGGAGGAAGCCCCAGAGTAGTAACCAGATGAACACCGAGCAGAAGCTGGTGGCTCTGAGGAAGTTCTCAGGATGTGGCCATCCATGTGCCACAGGAACAGCGAGGTCAAGACAGGATGAGAATAGGCAAGGAGCGGCAAGAGAACGATACCATGGAGGTGAGCATGGCACACTGCTGCTGCTAGCGCAGGGACTGAGAATGAAATCTGGGAAACCAGTACTGGGAAGACTATCCTGCCACAAATCAGTATGAATGACATGAGTAGGAAAATTAGGTTCCATTTCATTAAAGTTGCTGAGGAGATATAATTGAAGCAGCAGCAAATATAGATCAGCCAGGCAGAACTCTTCAAAAGGGATTTATTCACTGTGTTTCTGGTCTTTTGTGAAGCAGAGGTGTTCCACACAGAGGACTGTGATTCAGCCCATGAGGAGAGGCGGGCTTGAGCTGGAAGAATGGTGGAAAACACAAAAAAAGAGCTAATGACAAGAGTGGGACATGACAGAGGTGAAAATTCGTGGCATAGGTTTCTCTGCCTCTTAAAGAACAGGGGAGTTCAAGAGGATTAAAAAATACTATGGATGTGGCATTTGTAGAATGAAGGAAATCCCCATGAGGAGACCCTGGGGTTGAAGTAGATGGATTTCATCCATCTTCCTTTGCTGTAAACTCTTATGCACCTTGTGCTCAGACACGCTGCTTTCTTGTGCCCCAACTCCCTCCTCTGCAGGAGGAATGACCAAACTTCACCATCAAGGGTTTGAAAGGATAGGTGTGTTGCTGATTGCAAGGTGCCAAGTCACTGCTGGGACTCGTAACCACTTTAGGACTGAGGAGTGAGATGGCATAGACATGTTTTACACAAGACCTCCCCTCCTGCCTCTCAGCAGCCCCCATTAACCTTCTATTTCCCTTTCCTCCACCAGCACCCATCGATTTTCCCACTGTCCGGGCAACCTCCAACTGCACCAGCAGCCCTTTGCTCTGCTATCACCATCACATGAGGGAGCCCAGAAAAATTAGAGAAGGTAGCTCACTTAGAGCAGTGTGGGCTGTACGGGTTTCACCTACCTCTTGCTGCTCGCTGTGGGATCCAGAGCAGAACCATTTACATCCTTTCTTATGTAATTAGCAAGTGTTTTACGTGCTTAAAACAAATAACCTCTTTGACAGGGATTCTCCAAAGACCTCAGCTCTTGTGCTGCCAGTGAGCCAGCATCTCTCCTAGCCTGGAGATGTGCACAACAGTTGCTGTTGTAAAGCAAAGTCAATGAGTAGATACAGGGTCCAGGTATTGCTTGACCAGAAGGCACAACTGATTTATTAAACTGGCTTGTCATGTGTCCACTTTACATCCTGCATCTCAGTGCCCCAGTTCCAGGCTGATGGTGACTCTGACGCCCGTATAGGGTCCCTGGAGATTAGGCTTTGATTTCTTTCCATTTCAGCAATTCATAGCTGACTGCATAAGCAGTCAGATACAAACCCATTCCATGGATCCCCACCTGGCTGTTCCAAATCTGGGTCACTGTGGCATTTGAAAACAACAGTCAACACAGCCGTGACAGGCAAAAGCAAACAAGAAAAGTAAACATGAAAATTGCTGTTCATGTCAGAAGAAAAACATACAAACATATAAGGCAGCAGGATTTGTCTCTGTCCTGCATTTAATTGTCTTTGATGCTTCCTTTCCAAGGGCACTGAATTTTAACTGCCTCTTCCATGCTGACAGAGGAGACCAAAACCAGCCTGTGTTGATTGCATGTCTAACAAGGAACACCCTGGGGGCTGCATCCTCTGAATTCTGGGACACTTTGTTCTACCCAAAGGATCACAAAAGCAGCCCAAGGAGTGGCTCTCATGGCGATAATACTTCTCTGGTGATTTCCAGGAATTGCCCATGTCCCCAGACTTCTCTTGTCTGGACACTCTACAGGGAGCTTCCCTCACTGGTCTTGGATGTCTCATAGCTTTGGCAACCCCACTTCATGGCTAGCAGTGTTTGCTGAGGTTACGAGACCCAAGGCAGCACACTGCCTCTGCTCTCGCATGAGTGACAAAGAATGTCCTTGGGGCACAGGTGAAACAGGTGAAGGAGGCCCTATAGCTTCGAATAAACTCTAGCACATGTCAGAGGTTGTAGAAGCCCTCAGGACCCCTTTCCTGCCTGCAGATCCCAGAGTGGGGGTGAGTCCTCTCCCATGCTCAAGCATCTGAGAATTGCTTGGGAGTCTCTTATTCCCAGGGGCAACATTCAGCAGCTGCTGGATGGCCCAGCAAACAAACAAGTGACTTCTGCAAAATGTGTCTGGACATCTGCCATATTAACCATGAGTGCTGCTCTCCCCTGTGGATACAACAGCTGCCCATTGGAATAAACAGGAAACCATTTTATCCTCTGAGGAGCAAGAAAGGTGAAGGGGTCATGACTGTAAATTGTGTATCTCTGTGTTTAGGGCATGAAATATGAGCCACAAACAAATAGGTCTTCTGTTTTTTTCTCATAGAGCAGGGACTCAAATGCTGGGCTTCTCCTTCTGAGATGGTTCTCTGACCTAACATTACCCTTTTCTCCAGTACAAGAGACAAAAGAGTAGGAGTTCTGGTTTCTCCACTGAGATTTTGGGAAGCAATCAAATACCACGGCATAGGGAGGCACTGTAGCAATAGACCTGCCAGGTCATGTGAAATACAGGTGTGGATATGTCTCATCTGATTCTGCATGACCACACGTGGTTGTTTTGTGTGGTCTTGGCTATGAATATTTGCGCCTTCCTATCAGGTGGTGAAGTTGATCACTTTTAGCCCTTTTGGTATCAGCTTGCTTGGCCATTTTAGAGTGCTTAGTTTTCCAGTCTCTTGGAAAGCAAACCAATTTTACGTCAAGTGAAGGCAACAAATAAGAATTTGCTTTTGCTCATGGAGCACTTCGATTGCTGAGCTCCTTGGCTGAACTTCTAGAACTTCTCATGTCTTGCAGGTCAAGAGAGCAGGGCCATCTGACCTCAACAACTCAAGTTTCAGTTCAACTCAAGACTGGGGAAGCTGCACCCTCTTTTCACATGTTGTATCTTCTACTGTAAGCTGCATCTGCACCCAATAGTTTACAGTAAGGTAACAGTACAGGGTGGCAATAGTGATGTCACTGTGAAAACCATGATATTTTAAATCCCAGACTCCAGACAAGGAGGGTAAATCAGATATTATAGTTCCTCTGTTGCAGCAACTGTGCTGCCGAAAGATCTGGATCAGGTACCTAAGGCTCTGCCACTGACCAGTTCATGAGAGCTGTGTGGTGCTGGAAAAGCTGTTCCTCTCTTTGTGTTCTTTGGTTGTCCTCAACCCAGGCCCTCACCCTTCACCTGCTGGACCCACACTGGTGGCAAACCTCCCAGACTGGTGCCAATCTCCTCATTCCCGATCAGGTCATCAAACACATCCTTATAACAAAACACAAATAGGAGACAACTGATAATGTTGAACGTGCATCTTATTTTGGTGAGAAGGCCTATGACAGTGGTATTACCTGTATGCTAGATGACTCGTCAACTGTTGCTTTTTTTTTTTACCTTAAAAATATCTTGAGTACTGTGTGTTTAACTCTGTAGTCCTAGTGATACACTGAAGCTCATCTTTATGATCACATGTGACAGAGTCCACAAAATACCAGGTGCAGTTAGGGACCTGACAGATTCCATCAAGTGAAGGATTTCCAGAAAGGAAAGATGCCTGTGTATCTATTTATAGATGTCTATTTATACCGCAGAGGTGCTGGATGCTGATGAACACACAGCGTGTGGCCAGCTGTGGATAGACCTGCTTTCCACTCAGCAAGCATTTCATGGGTACTTTGACCAAAGCAGGCAGGATAATGCTCCTGCTTTCATTATGAGGGTCCAAAAGTGTGTGGTGCAAAGGGCATATAAACCAGTGTTGCCTGGCTTTTCTGGCCAGTGTGCTTTCTGCTCAAATTGCCCACACAGGAGTCTGAGAAATGGAAAGAAAAAAAACACAACGATTATTAGACACAAAGAGGGGTGGTGAGATGAGGTAAAGGTCAAGAACAGTGAGAGGAGATGGAGCATCTTGGCTGGGCAAAAGCTGAAGGGCAGGGAGGAGAGGGATGGCCAAGAAGCAGCAGATGGTCTAGGGCACACTCTCTGATGCATGTCCTTTGGTGTCCTGTTCCTACCAGGCAGCCCTGACAGCTCATCCAGCACATTATGCCCTCATGTCCTGCTGGCCTGTGAAGCCAGCAGGTAAGAAAACAAGAAGTGGCAGGCTTGTGCTGGGCGCTTTGCAAGGTGGCCAGGGACTGACTACAATGGCCAGAGAGGGGAATAGGAGGATATGACCATGCAGAGGAGAAGACAGAATAGGCTTGAGGCATGCAGTGGGGTGGAGGAGCAGGTAATGCACTCATTGGCATTGCTGGGAGAGGCCTGAAGCAGAGGTGTGCAGGAAGGAGGAAAGGGTATTGCAAAGGGCTGGGCAAAATGGGATGAAGAGCAGTAGTGGGCATTTGTACATCACAGCTGTAGGAGAATGAGTGGTTTGGGATTTTGAAGGAATTTAGCCCAAAATTAGGGCATACAGGCCATTTGTCAAACTTCCTGAAGGACTTGAAACTCAGCATGAGACACCTCCACCCAGCAGACCACATCACAAGCGCCCAGACCCATGACATGTATGTCATTCCACAGGGTGATGTCATGGCACCACAGCACTGCTGCACAACTGTCTCCCTCCCAGACTTCTCCCTTTGTCTCTTGGTCTTTTCCAGCACTGTCCAAAGCAAAGCATAGGGATTTCTTTGCCTCTGGGAGATCAGTTCTCAGCTGGATGAGGGCTGGAGAGGCCCTAGAAAATGTTAATGTTATTTATGCCAGCAGGTAGACTGAGATGGGGCTACTGTTGTGCCAAGCACTACGCAAAATATGGTAAGAGGTGGTCTGTGCTCTAAAAAGGTTATTATCCAGAATGGACAAGGAGATGAATTTGTTTGCTCAACTGGCCCTAAATCAGAGAGGGGGAAGGAGCCCTGGCTTCCCTTGTCTCAGGTCAGTGCTTGGTGGACCATCTCAGATCATTTCCCACATTGCCCATATCAGCATATTCCGTTTGCCAATGTTTATCTCACATCCTTGAGCAACAGCCCTCAGGACTCCACAGTTCGGTTTTGTTTTATTTTACGGAGGAAGTGACACTTACAACATGCTCAGAGGTTACGTTTCTGCATTGCAACAGCTCTCATCCTACACAGAGATGGAAGAGATTCGAGTGGGGCAGATGTGATGACTCAGCTTTGCTGGATTTTACATTAGTGGAGCTCCAGTGACATTTCAACAGAGATATTCTGATGAGCTTGGCATATGAGGAAAGTGAATCAAACCTAGCGAAGCTGCCCCAAAGTTAGCAACTCAAAGCCTTCACCAAAGCCCTTCTCCTCCAGTACAGCAGTGCAGCACATGGGAAGGACATGCACATCTCCCTGGTTTGAGATGCCTGTGATGCAAAAATACCCAGTTGATCTAGTTGCCCTGACCTTTTATAGTTAGCAGGGAGAAAACAAATGCAATTAGGGCACAGCTCTCTAGTTTCTTTTAAACATTTACTTTGGAAAAAACAGCTTGCTGCCTGGAAGTACTCACTCATCTGCACTGACACAAAGAGTGCCTTGCTCAGACAGAAGCTCTTGATGCCTGGTCAGATGAATCTGAGTCTCGTTCTCTCACGGAGAACAAAAAAGGCTGACAAAAGCCCGGTGCACCAGATTTTTTTGGAGTGAGAAGATCCCCTCTGCTCACGTAGATTAACACATCTTGTGCAGAAATACATGTAAACTGCAAGCTCTTTAAGGAACTGTTTGTTATAGGAAGGAGGTGGGTGGCTCCTACACCAGCCCAAGCTTTGAATCAAAGGCACATGAGCATCCCTGGCAGCTGCCTGCTTTGGGGTGGTTACACTCAACCAACTGTACTTCCCAAGCTGACAAACCACGGGTGGGAAAAGGGCCTCCTGTGACATAGCACTGAGGTAAGGAAGGGACAAGGTCAGATCAGTAGTCTAGGTAAGGGAACACCACGCCACTTGGATGTGAAGTGGCTAAATCTGGCTCATTACACTCTTCGTTAGCACTAGATTTGAGAACGGTATTTTTGGTCATCTAAGGACACCTAGACAGAGACTCTGTGCCAAGTCTCAGCATGCCAGAACCTCAGGGATGACCAAAAGAGACACCTTTATCAGCAGGATGACGAATGCTTTATCAAATAGCTATCATTTGAGGAAAAATCTGGTCATCTTCACCAGGAGGACCACCAATCTGTTACCATCTACGCTACTGCCAGCTGCTGTTCCTCACAAAATTTCCATCCACAGTGAAACGTTCAAAACAAGCCATTACTAATCAATGATCTCAAGTTCCAAGATGACACCAGAGTTGCGCACATCCCAGCTCCGCTTCTTGTGATAGAGCTGCATACATTAGTTGCTAAAGAATATTGTTTCAAGCCGTACATATACTTACATAACCACGTACCATATAATCAACACATTTCATAGCACAAAGAGATCAATCATTCTGATCTCCGTCACAGAAATATACCTCTGCTCCCTATCATGTCATGAAAACAACAAAATAAAAAACCATCAAAAAGAATTTCCAACCTCCGCACCTGCCAACCCACAGCATAGCTTGATGTACCTCAAGATCTTTGATGTACCTGGCTCTTTATAAACCTGTGAGCTCCACATGACCACCACTGGTGGTCAGGAGCTGAAATACAGCCATGCACTACTGCTCCAGCACAGAGCAAAGATAATGGGGAAAGGCTGGGGGGATGTCTGGGGAAGGAAGGAGGGAGGGAGGAAGGAAGAGTGATAGAAACAAAGCCCTTTGCACTCTGCTCCCCTTCCCAGTCCTCTTCCCAGGACACTCTCCCCACCCAACCCCTGTCCATTGCTGGGTGCGCTTTCCAAGCCTAGGAATGGAGGCTCGCAGCCTCTTCCAGAGGCAGTATTAACAGCAGGCAGCAGATACCGATCCCATACTTGCCTCCCTGTTTTCTTTGTTCTTGCTGCACCTCCGGAAGAAGGGCCACAGATAGACAGACATTGCCAGCATCTCCAAAGCAGGGACAGAAATGCTGTGGAAAGGTGGCAAGAGCTGAGGGACCTGTAGGACCCTTTACTACAGCACTGCATGGGCTACGCAGGTGGCAGGAAAACAGCCACAAGACCAGCCGCTGCTTCAGGGTTGGGTTGACCATGCTCTAATGGGCCACCTCCTGATGCTGCAATCAAGTGCTTGATCAGGGGCATGGGAGCTTGCAAGGGGGTTGGGATGCTTTCAAACAGACACCAGCAGTTATGGGAACTTCAGTCTCCAGGTGAGGATGGGGCCCTATTATTCCCGCTTTCACTTATTCCTCCATGGAGCTGATCCTCTGCGTGGAGCAGCAGCACAGAGCAGGTGCATCCTTCTCTTATTCCACCTCTACCTCCTGGTCAGAGAGCAGTGTGGGGAGAGAAGGAGTCTCTTTAAAAAAAAAAAAAA
>WEIS01076405.1:0-10735 GCA_013389965.1 Todus mexicanus | reverse complement strand
CTGACCCCAAACCATGACAGAAATGAAATTTGTTGTTGCTTCTGCTGTAGATTTTTATATACTTGTTTTTAAGTAATAAGTATCTGAGCAGATGATTGATGCATTGAAGTACAGCAAGTATGCCAGTGATATAACAGTTAGAAGTTTAGATTTAATTTGGTTTATTTCAAAGTGTAGGCAGTTATATTATAAAACAAGTACCAGAGGGCCAAATTACACATTAAATACATGTAGAGTGCTGGTTCTGGTTAAGTGTTAGAGATGGAAATGTTTGAAATTACTTAAGTTCTTGCAAAGAAAGATTTTTCCTTCATTTTGCATAAATAACTAGAAAAATATTCAGGGTAGTGGACTTAAAATATGATCAGATTTGCAACGTTAGCATTCTATAGTTTTACTTGGCTGAATAATATTGTGTCCTAACCAAAAAAATAAAATAAAAATCAGTCATACATTTTTGAAGGATGGATTTCAGGAGTTTATGTATCTTTTTGAGCAGCCTCCTTAACCCGGATACGTCTGCTTGGTGCAACCGTGAGCAGTTGGCTACTTTGAACCAATCAACGGGTATTTCTTACAGGAATTCATTCTTTTGAGGTCTCAAATACCACAAATGCAACACCGGCACCGTTCACTGGGAGCCTCAGGATTGAACGAACTACTTTGTAATACTTCTACTGGGAAAAATTTTATATTACCACAGTTGGGAAACTGTGTTCTTCGCTCAGAACTGCTGTGATGAGTTATGAAAAGGAAAGTTTTCTTCTAAATATATAATTTGAAGTTTCTTTTAAAAGAAATTAACTAATTACCTTTTTCATTTTTGACATGTTAGTCTAAAATCTACCCTCTAATGGCTTCAAACTGGCAGACGGTAGATTTAGACTAGACATTAGGAAGAAACTCTTTACAGTGAGGTTGGTGAGACACTGGCACAGGTTGCCCAGGGAAGCTGTGGATGCTTCATCCCTGGGTGTGTTCAAATCCAGGTTGGACTGGGTTTTGAGCAACCTGATCTAGTGGGAGGTGTCCCTGCCATGGCAAAGGCTTGGAAGTAGATGACCTTGAAGGTCCCTTCCAACTCAAACCATTCTGTGATTCTATGATATTTCATTAATTGTAAATTAAGATATATTAACATGTTATAGTGTTATAAGAGCCACCTCCTCTGAAAACGTCATCTCCTCAGTGAGGGATTTTTATTGGTAGTTCTTAATACAAAACTACAGTTCTCATTTCTTCATGTGATAAAACTGCCTTTTCAGTTGGGGTCTAAGTTTATTGTGATTTTAAGACAGAGTTTTAATTTGCTGTGGAATTACAAGTGTCCTTTAATTGCCATTTTCATATAAAATACCTGAGTTACGCAGGGAGAAAAGTCTTAATCTCTGTTTACAAGCTGAGTTTAGCAGTAAGAAGTTTCTGATGTTGCATTATGGAGCTTGCTTCGTGGAGGTGCAGGGAAGCACTACAGTTCTCCACTCTTCGGTGTATTATGAAGTAAATTATTCTCTCTATGTCTCTGCTGTTTCTTAGAGTACCAGAATCACTGAGTACTGTGTGTGATGTGCTGCTGTCTTGTAGGAAGTGTAAGAAGAGAAATGGTCTCTGCCAAGAATTTGTCCGAGAGAGGAAGAACTGAATTCATTCTGCTTTAGGTGCTGGAGTCTTAACCACAGGTTCTGTAGAGTTCTCACCATTTTCCCTGGAGAAATACAGACTCTGCTACAGATGAGTTTAACCTTTTCGATGTAGGAAGAACAAAAGTGCTCAAATTTGTCTGCTATCTTGTACCATGAAAGAAGATGAGAAAGGAGACTTGGTGCTGCAGGCTGCTTCTGAGGCTCTCTGCTGCTATATAGTCCTATGAGGAGTGGCTAAGGGAGCTGGGGTTGTTCAGTCTGAAGAAGAGGCTGAGGGGAGACCTTATCGCTCTCTACATCTACCTGACGGGAGGTTAGAGCGAGGAGGAGGAAAGCCTCTTCTCCCTGGTGGCATGTGACAGGGCTAGAGAAAACGGATGCAAGGTGCACCAGGGGAGATTTAGGCTGGATATTAGGAAGCAATTTCTTCGCTGAAAGGGTTATCAAACATTGGAATAGTCTGCCTAGGGCAGTGGTGGAGTTACCATCCCAGTTACCAATGGCGTGTGGACCTGGTGCTGAAGGACATGGTTTAGTGGCGAGCTTGCAGTGTTGGGTCGAAGGTTGGACTAGGTGATCTCAAAGGTCTCTTCTGACCAAAGATATTCTGTGATTCTGTGAGATGCCCTCCAAAAAACCTTGCCTGTCCTTTGGTGGTTCTCTTGCTCTTCCCCATTAGGCAGAAATCAAGAGGGATCTGTATTCATCTCCCATCACCCCTTCATTTTGGAACACCATTCACATACTTGAGTACGGTGCCTACACTAATACAATTCTATATTTGTTTAGCTGTTAAAATGTTTTCTAACTTTACTGTAACTACTAGATGTGGTTCCAAGTAATTTTTTTATTTCTTTGGGTTATCACTGGCAAGTAAGAACGTCCTTCATGCCCGGAACTCCAGCACATTTTCCAGGACTTCTCAATAACGCTGGCTAAAACATCAAGCCCTAATTGAAACAGTGATCTGGATTCAGTCATCAGTGTGTAGTGTGCTGTGTTGTGGGCCAGCGTCTGTGTTCTGGGTTTGTTGGCATAAAAGCAATAACCATTAGGTTTTAAAGAAAAAAAAGGAAAGTAAGGCTGGCAAGGGAAATGGTTTTAAGAGGCAGTGAGCTATGGTTTTATTTTTTGATCTCCAAAACAGAGGGCATTTTAGCTAATTATATTTCCTAAATGTAATCAGAACAGTACATCCCAACCATGGAAAAAAAAGAAAAAGAAAATCAATGTAAATTGAAGGAAGTTGGAGGAATCGCAGCATTATTATCAAGGGAAAGTTGACTTGAATTCCTCTTTTACCCCATGTTACTGTAATGTAGGAACAGGAAGAGATTCAAATTGCTTGCAAAATTGCTGCTGTCCTACCATCGCAATACTAAAAGACTAGGTATGGTAAATACCAAAAAAGATATGCCTAAGGGTGGCAGTTGTGGAGTTGGAATATTGATTACAAGGTATAAAAATCACTTCAGATCCTCCAGTCCATATCTAGAGATTGGCTGAAGGAGAGTGATGATGGTGAGCAGGAGATTTGAGGATCCAACCATCAAATCCAACCTTCTAGCCAACACCTCTGTGGCTGGTAGACCATGTCCCAAAATGCTNGCCCAGCGCCTTGTCAAGCTGAGCCTTAAAACTGTCTAAAGTTTAGGAATCCACCACGTCCCTTGGAAGGCTATTCCCACATCTAATTGCTCACAAGGTGAAAATTTTTCCTCTAGAGTCCAATCGCAGTCTGCCCAGGAGCAACTTGTCCCCATCAGCCCTTGCCTTTTCCCTGTCAGATCTCTTTCTAGGTGTTTGTTTCCAAAAACTAACTGGGATCGTCTTTTTTTATTCTCTCTAGAAAAGTTGATTGCGTATCAACGGGAATTTCATGCTTTGAAGGAACGTCTGCGTATAGCTGAGCATCGCACTCTGCAGCGCTCTTCCGAGCTGAACGCGATCCTGGAGCAGTTCAGGCGAGCGGTAGCAGAAACGAACGGGAGTAAGAATGCAATGAATAACTTCTCAGGTACAAACTGTGATTGAGCCGGTGGGTGGTTTTTTTTACAACTCTACAATAGCAATGCTCTTCTTATTGCCTTAGAATAAGAAATTGATACCAAGAAAGCTGAAGGAAACCGTTCAGCAGTGTGAATAAAGGTTGTGTAATATGTTATATCTGGCAGGGATGATTTTGATTGTTTTTTTACAATTTCTATCAATAATGATCCACGTACTCTTCATTCTTATGACTTTAGGGCCTGAATACTTATTCCACACCTAACTGTCAAAGTTTGGAACTTCTGGTCGCTTATTTAAGATATTGACTATATTCTGACACTAATTTACATCACTCTTTAAATAGAGCTTGAGGAGAAAAGTGAGCAAAAACCAGAAGAAACAGATGAACTGAAAGCAATTAAAATATATTTTAAAATCACCTGGGAGACTATATGTAAAAACATATAGGCTGAGATATTGGTTATGATTTGTAGAATGTACAGATAATTTCCATTTCAGTAACTAGAGATTAAACGGTAAACTGGTAAAGTGACTTTTTACCCATATCGGAGGCTCAGGTTTACCAAGAGCTGTGTTTGGCAATACTAGAGAATACCTTTGTACTACTCACCAGATTATTGAAGCTGACTTCTAAAACCACACTAGTCACTCTGATTCTTCTAGCTGGAAAATGAATAACAAATACAAACTTTCTACTGAGAGGCAGATTACAGATATTTCACTGTGTTGGCCTAATAAGAAATATAAAGCCAAAGAGGTTTGCAGATGAAAAAAAAAGAATCAAGCTTTTTGAGTCTGTTGTCTCTTTGTATTTGTGGTATAGTTTACTATTTCCTATAGGTATTTTTTTTGGTGGTGGTTGTTGTAATTATAGGCCCTCAGTGCTGATATTCATGGCAAATTACTTTGTCTGACTCTAATGGCCTATTCAGCCTGATAGCCATACTTTCCTGGATCCCCAGGGAATGTGGAATGTATGGATAAAGGTGACATTTAACATCATCTGTAACTCTTGTCTCCTTATTTTGTGTGTAGGTTTTTTGCTGTTTAAGCAAACAGCCATAGAAGAAGTCAAGTGATTTTGATACTGGCTTTATGATTAAGTTATTTCAACATCTATTTCAAAAAATGAGTTCGCTTGCTTATAGACAGTATAGTTATAGGGAGTTATTCTCTTCTGATGCAGCTGAAGTTACTGATGCACGTTTTTAATGTTCTACCATGTCTGAATCCCAGCTGGAACATCCTCTTTTATTTTTCCATGTGGAGCCATGATGGGAAAGTCACCTGAAGTCTGAATTCCTGAGCTTTTGTGCTCAGAACTTCGTATTAGATAGATTCTTTTTCAGTTTAATATACTTAAGTATACATAATGCTAGGTGGTATTTGCTATCTTCGAAGCTGAAAGAATTCCAGATTATTTTATGTAGATCATTCTTCATTCGTACAAAGAGCTGTCATACTTTGACAGAATTTCCAGTCCAGATTTCTCAGTTGAAGCTAAAGGAAATGTTAGCAGGAGAAAGAAAATGTACCTGTATTGGAGTCTTTCAAAATAAGCCTCTCTACTTATGGCATCTATTTACAAAGCTTATTTTCAAGATTTTAAGTAGTTGAGAATTTAGTTTTACCCCAAAAAGAAATGTTAGGAATCACCCCGCTAAAAAACCAAACAAAAACCCCACAACGAAACCCTTCTATCTTTGAAGAAGCTGCACTCAGAATCCAAGAGGAACATTTCTGGTATTCCTTTTGTCACTTCTTCCCAATTCAATTTTATCACAGAAACTTCGAGTACGTATTGTTGTTTTTTTTAACTTAACTTGCTGTTATAAAGCCCGTAAGTTTTGAAAGGTCCATATGCTATCCTGCTTGTCGTTTGCAATAAGAGTTTTCACACTTGATGTAAGAAAATCAACATGCACAGCAGGGGAATTGAAAAACTGTTATTTGCAACTTGGAGAGCCACCTGGACATCCTGAGAAGCAGTTACTTTAGAAAGAGCAAGAATTATTTTAAGTGCTCTAATGGACTAAATTAAATTCGTGCCAGCGTTTCTTTTATTGCTGAAATATTCAAGCCCTCAGTTGTATATTTAATGCTGTTTGTGTTTTGTATCTGTATGTGCCGTGGATTCCAACGTGCATTTGTAGCGTTGAAAAGTTATTTGCAGTAGCGTAACTACGTGGAGATGAGTTCTGTAAGTGTAAGTAAAAAGTAATCGAGGGAAATAAGCCTCCCATTTTCATTCACCAGGAAAGGCAAAACAAAACAAACCCCTAAATAAATGGAGCATTCTTAACTTCTATGATTACACACTAAATCTTATGTGATCAGGTAAGTGTTAACTACATCTGTAGCAAGGTGACTCGGTGGAAAATAATCTTGACCATTGTTTATTTTGAAAATTAATATGAGAAGAGACTTTGTACACAAGATATAACGCCTTAGGAAAATGAATCATTTCTTCTGTTTTCCAGTTAGGACCAAGCTTAGAATTTTGTGCTATTTGCCACTGCATAAAGCTTAATACGATTTATTTTCTGCCTTACTAATTTCACGTATGTTTGCAGATGAGACGCTGAAGTTGTTAAAAGAGCTAACAAGTAGAAAATCTCTTCAAGTGCCAAATATCTATTACCATTTGCCTCATTTGTTGAAAAATGAAGGAAGCCTTCAACCTTCTGTGCAGATTGGCCTTGGAAGGACAGGAGGTACGCTGGGAAGATGTTCGTTTTATGTTTTATATCTGGAGGACTTGCTAGTTTTAGTCGTATAATTTACTGCATTACTTGGTAGATCAAGGGTGTCCCGTTCAACTTGTGTGATGTTGATATCTCTTAGAATTCGCACCGAATCCAAGATGAAAGGAGTCGGGCTTCAGCTTTGCTCTCTTTTGCATAATCTCAGTCACACCCGGTGCCATGTTACTGTACACGTTAAGAAGCATTTAGTTCGAATTAATTTTTTATAACTAAGTAAGAGGGAACAAAGCTCAAGCATTACAGATCCTGAACTGCTAATGGATATGTCTCTTTGGCTTTTCAGATTTGTGGGGCAATCACGCATGGATATAATTATTTTACAGTTGATGTTTCTGGGGTCTGAAACAGTAGATTTTAGCATATAACTCAGAGTTGGGAGAGCTGGGATAATCAGCTAGAATTATGTAATTAAAATGTGGATATTCATTGGAGAGGGGAAAAAAAAATAATCATTTTTTTTCTGCAATACTGTTGATCCCCCCCTTTTTTTCCCCTAATCCTCATAAATTCTGAGCTATGGTCATTAGGATAGCTCCGTGGAATCCCACTCTTGGAGAGCTAGAAAATAAAGAGCATATAGCCCCACCAAGCTGATATGTCTCAAAGCATGTGTATGTGTGTCTCTAAGTTAGTTGGCTCCACCAAAGAATCCCTATTTCTCTGTGAGCCATCTGACTTAACTGGTTTGCGTTATTGTCCAACGGACCATTCTTTTTTTCTTTTCTCCTCCTCCTTGCCTTTGCAAGAAGCATTAGTTACTCCTGGCCTGTATTTTTTCCGTTACTTCAGTATATTTGATTGCTTCTTCTTTTAACAGAAGGCATGCCTGAGTGACAAGTGTGTGGGCTCCAGCCATAGGGTTATTTTTCTGGCTATAAACACCATTTATTTCAGTGTTGTTATTCAGGAAGGAAAAGTCTTCTACTCCTTTATTGTTTTAAGTGAAGCCTGTATTATTTCCCACTGGGAATATAGGACAGAAGTTTGAAATTACAAAATAGAAATTGGAATCAGGTTTATTTAATTAAAAATTGGGAGGGAATTCTGAGTTTAAAGTACTTTCCCATCTTTCCCTTTTCTGATCACTCTGCTTTTTTTGAGCGTTTGTTTTAAAAACTCAGAGGTTGCTAATTTGTTGTGCAAAGCAAACTCTATAAGGAAGGATAAACAACATTTTTAATAGTCGTTTGGGTTTATGTATTTGGTAAATCATTTGACAAAGGTGGCTCAGAACACTGGTGCTGACTTCGTGAAGTCTGCTTTATCCTTTGACTGTGTTCCTGCTGCTATCTGCTCTGTTCCTAGTGGGTATGAAATGGGGTGCAGAAGAAAGACTATAAGAAACTTAAGGAACATGGGAGTCACATGGCCAGCTGAGAGATGGTGTTGGCAGCATTGTAGCTGGGGCCAAATTGCTTTGCATTTAAGGCACTTTTAACAGGGATAAGAATCATAGAATATAGAATCATAGAATAATTAAGGCTGGAAAAGACCTCTGAGATCATCGAGTCCAGCCTATGACCTACCACCACCACTCAGCTGAACCCTGCCACTAAGTGTGGCATCCAGTCTGTCCTTAAACACCTCCAGGGACGGTGACTCCACCACCTCCCTGGGCAGCCCATTCCAGGGTTTTATCCTCCTTTCTGTGAGGAAGAGATATCACTGAGGAAGTTTTGGGCAATCTTGATGACCTGGACTTGTTTTTGTAGAAGAACCCAAATTGGGTGCAAGAAAGGGAGAGAGTTTTTCAGCAGTGTCATTTTAAAAGATGTTGTCTGACAAGTTAAATACTTGAGTTGCCAAGAATGATTATGCCAGTCTGAAAATAAAATGAAGTTGGGGAGGTCTATCACTCTAAGTCTTGGTGCACCTTATCTGATTAATACCATAGTTGTTGGTTATTTCCTCTTGTATTGGGTTTCTGTGGCAAGGTTTTGGTAATGGGGGAGGCTACAGAGGTGACTTCTGTGAGAAGCTACTAGAAGCTTCCTAAAAGCTTCCCTCTGTGCCCAATAGAGCCAATGCCAGCTGGCTCCAAGATGGACCTGCTGCAGTCCAAGTCCAAGCCCATCAGTGACTGTGGTAGTGACTTTGGGAAAACATATTTAAGAAGGGGGGGAAAAAAATGCAATGGCAACTGCAGATGGAGAGAGGAGTGAGGATATGTGAGAGAAACAACTTTGCAGACACCCAGATCAGTGAAGAAAGAGGGGGAGGAGGTGTTCCAGTTGCTAGAGCAGAGACTCCTTTGCAGCCTGTGGTGAAGATCATGGTGAGGCAGGCTGTCCCTGTGCACCCCATGGAGGTTAACGGTGGAGCAGATATCCCCCTGCAGCCCATGGAGGATCCTATGCCAGAGCAGGTGACTACACCTGAAGAAGACCTTGACTCCAAGAGAAGCCTGCACTGGCACAGTCTGAGAGGACTACACCACGTGGAAGGGACCCATGCTGGTGTTCGTGAAAGAGATGCAGCCCATGGGAAGGACTCACATTGCAGAAGTTCATGAAGAACTGCCTCTTGTGAGAGGGACCTCACGCTGGAGCAGGGGAAGTGTGTGAGGAGTCCTTCTCCTGAGAAGGAAGGTGCAGCAGGGAGAATGTGTGATGAACTGATCACAACCCCCTATTCCCTGTCCCACTGTGAGGGAGAAGGTTGAGAAATCGGGAGTGAAGATAAGCCCAGGAAGAAGGGAGGGGTGGGGAGAAGGTGTTCTAAGATTTATTTTTTATTTCTCATTATCCTTGTCTGATGTGATTGGTAATAAGTTAGACAAATTTTCCCTAAATTGAGTCTTCTCTGCCCATGATGGTAACTGGTGAGTGATCTCTCCCTGTCCTTATCTTGTCTTACGAGCCTTTCATTATGTTTTTGCTCCTCTGCCCAGCTGAGGAGAGGGAGCAACGGAGCGACGTTGGTGGGCACCTGGCATCCAGCTGGGATCAACCCATCACATCTATGCAATACCCCGGCATGTCTGGGATTACTTTTTTTTTTTATTTGCTATGTTTCCTATGACCAGTGGTGGTGGTGATGTTAATCATACTCCTGATGATGGGTGGTATAATTTTAAACTATGTTTAATTACTGTTAATCTCCATCTCTTAACTCTTCACATTTCTTAAGCAGTGCTTTATTACGAGTTTTGTTTTCTGTCTTTGTATGAAATCACTAAAAGTACATTTCTGGTTTGTTTGATTGCAGTTTCCATTGTAATGGGAATACCTACAGTGAAAAGAAAAGTCAAGTCTTACCTTACAGAAACTCTGCACTCCCTTATCGATAAGCTGTCCCCTGAAGAAAAACTGGATTGTGTTATGGTTGTCTTTATAGGAGAGGTAACCACTTACATGTTTTTATACTGTTTCTAAACCGCCTTTAATTACAAGTACCACTCCTTTCAGGAATTGATGAGGATCTGCTGCTTCTTCAAGGTGTAGACAGGAGACTGTCTTCTCCTTCTGTGAAAAGGCGTCAGTCTCAGTCTTGTGTTTCTGAGAGAAGCAATCCTGAAGAGCCCAGCTTTTTCTGTTTATCAAGGGAATAGTGGGCATGGATTCAGTGGATTGGTTATTTTGCAAATCTTCTGATGCTCGTATGTAGTGACAGAGATGTGCTAATCACCTTATACCTTCAACATCAAAATAACAGCTAAGGGACTCTTGTCTCGTTGGGTGGGTTCTTAGGATAGAATCATAGAATAATTAAGGCTGGAAAAGCCCTCTGAGATCATCGAGTCCAGCCTAGGACCTACCACCACCACTCAGCTAACCCCTGCCACTAAGTGTGGCATCCAGTCTGTCCTTAAACACCTCCAGGGACGGTGACTCCACCACCTCCCTGGGCAGCCCATTCCAGTGTTTTATCCCCCTTTCTGTGAGGAAGAGCTTCCGAATATCCAACCTAACCCTCCCCTGGTGCAGCTTCAGGCTGTGCCCTCTCGTCCTGTCACAAATTGCCTGAGAGAAGAGCCCATCCCCCTCCTGCCTACACCTTCCCTTCAGGTAGTTCTTCCCATTCTCTTCATGCTGCTGTTTAGTCCTTTGTCAAATGAGTGCAGCGGTTTGAGATGTTAGGCACAGAGCATTACTGATTTTATTTTCTGGACAGTGTGGATATTGTAAGTCTAGACCTTTTTCATTGATTAATTCAAACAGTGTTCAGTTGGACTGCTTGGTCAGTTTGGCTCTGATTTAGTGAAAATCTGATTTAGGAAAATGATAGGAATTTTTTTCTGAAAATTCAGAAATAATTCTCTTGGCTGCTGGGAATTGCATGTACTCATTTTGATCTCTGTGTTTTTCTTGTTTTTCT
>WEIS01076387.1:321-11507 GCA_013389965.1 Todus mexicanus | reverse complement strand
GAGGGAAATCTGTCTGTCCTTCTTAGCATAGCATGGAAAAGGTGTGCAATAGTTTCCCATGTGTGTTTCTGTACTGAGATATTCGTGTGTACAAGAAGCTTATAGGTGTCTGGAGGAGAAGAGACGGAGGAATACAATTTCTAAGGTCTCTGCAAACAACTCAGATTGGTTTTCAGAAGTTTCCTCCTGCAATTGAATATTCAGAAAGTGCTCTCACAATAAACACATACCCATCTGTGATACTCACTAGCAGCTTGTTTTAACTTGACGATGCTGGAGTCAGACTTCTAATCTCAGTGGGTGCATTCTCACTGAAGAAATAGCCCTATAAAAGGTAATGGGTAATTAATATAATCAAAAATTCTTCAGTAATGCCTGGGGATATCAGAATTTAGTTCATATATCCTTTTGGGACCATGGAAATTAAGTTTTATACTTTCTGGCAAAAAGCCTGATCTTTCTATTCTGAGCACTCTTATCTCAAAGTGTACATGCAACGGCAAGTAATGCATTTCCACAGTTTTGTAGTACTCTTATTGGAATTTGATTTCTTCCTTTACTAGTTAAGGAAGGAAGATCTGAAACATCCTCAAAGTCTAACGAGATGCTAATGTGCTAGCAAGAGCCTTTGAATGAGCTTGTTTTAGTCAAAATATTGCAAGTGTGTTAATTCTGAGACCTTCAATGACACTAAAAACGCTCATTGACAAATGTCTCATTTTCTTTTAATAACACTTGCTTTAATGTTGCTGTAAATGATACCAACTTTGCTGTAACGGTACAGCATTAGCAGTTAAAATCCACCTTCAATAGTTATTTGTATTTTAGATTTTACATTTTCATTTGATCCCATATGCTTTTGACAATTCTGGATTGATTTAGACCCAGGTGATTATAGAACATGGAATTAAAGCAGAATCCTGGGTGCATCACAAAGGCAAGGGAGCAGCCAGATTCTGGGCAACACCTGAGCTAATATCTATTTTCTAAGTGAACAGCAGTCAGGTAGTTTGCAATGCCAGCAAGTGTGGTTCAATCAAATTGACATTTGGTGTTAGACCAATGGTGCTAATAGGCTGGGTTCACTATGAATGGATATGGAAAGACAAATCCATTAAAAGCAAAGGTCATTCTAATATTTTGTTCTTGGCAGCACAGACTTAAGTGCATGAAGTTTCTTTCCCCTAGAAGAAATTATCTTTCTTCCAGTTTATCTCAAATGAGTATGGTAATGAAAATTTAGAATGATTTTTTTTTTCCTTCCAAATTACCCTCCATAACTCAAGACTTCTCGGTCTTATACCTTATTGTATTTGTTGCAATCCCCTCATGATCAGATGTGAGTAGGGATTGTTTTCTTGTTTATTTTTGCTTAGAGCATCTAGCACAGAGATCTCCTGATCTTTGCTTCAGGTGCTTCTGTAGCAACTAATAAGCAACAAATAATGATAACAGGAGGAGGCTGGGAGCTGCTGCTTCATCCTTGAAAGCAGCTTGCTGTGCAGCTCCCCTTGTTCGAGTTGTCTCTGCCCCCACCTGGAGTACTGCGTCCAGTTCTAGAGCTCCTATTACGTGAAAGATCTGGATGTGCTGGAGCCTGTCCAAAGAAGGGCCATGAGGATGATCAGAGGGCTGGAGCACCTCTCCTGTGCAGACAGACTGAGAGAGTTGGGGTTATTCAGTCTGGAGAAGAGAAGGCTCCGAGGAGACCTTATTGTGGCCTTGCAGTATCTTAAGGGCACCTACAAGAAAGCAAGTGAGGGACTTCTCAGGATGTCGGGTAGTAGTAGGACCAGGGGGAATGGAGCACAACTGGAGCTGGGTAGATTCAGATTAGACATTAGGAAGAAGTTCTTTACCATGAGGGTGGTGAAACACTGGCAGAGGTTGCCCATGGAGGTGGTGGAAGCCCAATCCCTGGAAGCCTTTAAGGCCAGGCTGGTTGGAGCCCTGACCAACTTGATCTAGTGTGAGGTTGGAACTAGATACTCTTTGATGTCCCTTCCAACCCTGACAATTCTATGACTCTATGATTTGGCAGAGAGCTACAAGTGTGTTCAGGTTGTGGCTGTCAACCCCCTCGAGGTGTTTGCATGGACAATGTGGGGCAATGGGTAGTAGGTGGTGTCCCTCCCTGGCATTGCCCAGCATTGCAGGCATCTGTGTTCCCCCGTGCTGGGAAGAGCAGGGTGTGTTGTGTTGTTGTTGCTGTTGTTTGTGCACGGTGTGCAGAGCAGGTGAGTGCCGGGTGGCACTTGGGCAGATGTGTTGTTGTGTTTCAGCTTTAAATGTCAGCTACTGTCAGCTGTAGAGGTCTTGATCCATTGATTTTTGTTAGGCTTGCAGGTTACTTGGAGTTCAATATGTGCCTTTGTCTTGGTTCCCCATGGTGAACTAGATTGCTCTGAATGTTTCTGTAATGCAGATTAATAATAATGCTGGTAGCAGTTAGTCAGGGTGTGGAACAACTATCTTCGGCACGGCAGTAGCAATGACAGCACAGTAAGAATGTTGCATGTTTACAGGTGAAGGTTTATGTTTGATGATGCAGCAGGATGAAAGGACTTGGAATCATAGAATCATAGAATATTTATGGCTGGAAAAGACCTCTTAGATCATCGAGTGCAGCCTATGACCTACCACCACCACTCAGCTAAACCATGAAACTAAGTGTGGCATCCAGGACTTGCTGAAGTCTTTCCTGAAATGCGTAAACAGCAACAGAAGTAAGAAAAAAAGTAAGGAAAATATTTTTATCAGTAAATAGTAGGATCCTCTATGTATTGATTGCATCTGAGAGTCCTGCCAGTGTTTTAGCAATGTTTGATGTGTGGCTTTATGTATCTGCCCAATAATGGGCTGCTGAGAGCCATGTGGGCAGTGCTATCTGCCGCAGTAAGTCACTCATGCAGGAGGGGAGTTTCTCCCAAGAGTCTGATCTGGTCAGGGGACCCATATGGGCTGTGCTTCAAATCCTGCCAGCACCCACAGGGTGGCACAGGAGAGAGACATCCTACTCTGGGTCGAAGCAGGCTGATACATTGGATGTGATGACCACAATTCACAATGCGTCACTCTTTGAACTGCTGGCTTACCAAGTGTTTTTTCTAGTCTCGAACTTCCCGGTTTGTGTTATGTGGTTTTGTGTTATGTGGAAGGAACGACTTCGCCATGCTTGGGTTTAATGAGCTGGGAACTGACAGCACTTTGTGCGTTGCTGCTGCAGCCAGGAGAGGCTGCGTCACGCTGACTGCTGCTGTGTCCTTGGAGAGCATTGAAATATGAGGCCTGGTGAGAACAGAGGCAAGAGGTCTGACGTTTGAGAGCGAGTAGGGCCAGACACATGAACTTTCTACCTTCAGTTATTGGCAGATTCCTTGGAGCTGGCCAAAGCCATTTTCTAGACTTTTGTTGGAAAATGTTCCTTTGTTGATATCTGAAAATTCTGTAGGAAGATATTCAACAGCCAAATTCAGACACTTTTAACAACAAAAAAAAGAGTTTCATTTTACTTATCATAGGACTGCCTCTTTGTATTCATTTAGATGTCATTTTTAAATGCAACTGTCTTAATCTACACTGTGAATTGCAGTGATTCTACCATATTGCAAGGAAACGTTTCGACATTATAACAACTGAACTTTTTATTCAAAAGTTTTTGATGTCCACAAAGGTAAAATTTTTGCTATGGTCATTTCATGGTTTCCTGTAGATGAGGTTCAAAATTCTGTTCCCCAATACATTTTGAGCGTGTGCAACAATTTTTTTCTCTCTTGATTTAGGGAAGGCAGAATGTGAGAAGTTAACTAAATACCAAAAATCTGGAGCTTCTCGCAAGTTGACAATTCTATGGTTTATTTCCCTCTAATACCAAGAAAGAAAAGGTTAATCTGAGAGAACACAGAAATTCACATTTACAAAATCTGGTCTCTGCGAGGCCGTGAAATCCTTAATTTGTTTATTTCTCCCCAAAGAATATAAATCACTGTTGCATGCCCCAAATGTTTTCAAGTTTATCAAAAGGAACATTTATTCAGCATTCATTCCACTCTGTCATTAAATCCTCTGGATTATATGGCTCTTGTAGTCTTTTAAATTCCTGGTAAATATGTTGCTGACAACCAGCTGTTCTTTTCAATGCATCATAACCAAGCGTTGTCCTAGAGTAGATCATTAGTCTGCTTGCATCCATCTATTTTATTTATGTCACTCAGGGAGATTACAATGGCCATCTGCAACTGTGGGCAGCTTTTGTTTTGGAGGAATGTGTCACTACCGAGGGCAGGGGAACATGAAGGACAGGGCAGAGCTTCAAGGATATCAGCTTGTTAGGAGCCTGGCGAAGGGACACTTTGGTGTCTTTGGTGACTTTGGCCCTTCTTGCCCTGAGGCTGCTTTGTAGCCATGAAGCCTGGTGATGCTATGACAAGCCTCTTGGGGCTGGAACCCCAAGTAATGTGTGGGGAAATGTGTGACCCATTGCATCACCTGGTTATCCCTGGGAGACAGCAGGTCTCAGAGACCCATTGCTCTGTCAAACCCACTCTTTCCTTCTGGCCCCTGGACAGTCAGCCCATGTTAGTGGCAAATTCCATTCTATCAGCTGGAGATAAGGAGAGAGGAAGCCTGTTACTCACCCATTTCTCTATGATATCTATCCTATGGATGGAACAACCTGGACACTGTCCCTGTGTCTACACCCCTATTTCCAGTATAAGGGTAGCTCATTTTCAGAGAAAAAAATTGGGTGTACAATAAATCCCAGTTGTGGTGCAGTCTTTTTCCCCTCATACTCTTACCCCATGGTACATTTATTAAAGAAAATATCAGAGCTTTTCAGTTACTGGGGTTTTTATTTCCTCCTTGGCAGTGTGCTGAATCTTCCTGATGCTGCTTTTGCGTTTTCAGTAGTCCAAAGCATCAGGTTTGGTTCACTCGCGTTTCAAACTATGTCAGACTCCCATCTACAGAGTGGTCAGAGGATATTTTTGTTGAGGGTATCAACAACCTGTTTTCCAGGTTGTAGTATTTAGTCCAGCTGGTTCTACCTCTGAAAACAAGGGAATACTGTCCCTTGCACTTCAAATTTACAGTAAATAGCAATGAAGTGATGCTTAGTTTGAGGGGAAGAAGCACTGTGAGCAACTCCTTCCTAAAAAAGGAGATTTGGAAAGGGGAGGTCCCCAGTGGGAAGTAGTACATTTTGATTCCTGATGTAAGCATAAATATTCAAGAGTTTCTGTAGATCAAAAATTGAAAGGAAGAAAACCAGTGATTTTTAGATTGATGGAATTATTTCTCTCCTAACTTATGCTGCAATGTGTAGTATTTCAGCTGGGTGTGAAATGCAAGCAAGCTGATAGATTAGTTGTATTCATTAGAAAAAAAAAAAGGGAAAAAACCCTAAACAAACAAACAAACAAAAAATCCTAGCTGAGACACTTTACTTTTGAAGAACAGATGGGTTTCATTTCTTGTGGCTGTAGAATACTTTGCTGCAACATAGAGGCGTATTAGTGTAACCTCTAGGGATGAAAGAAATTGAGATAGAAAGAAAACATTGCAGGGAAATTCATTAGAAGCTCTAGAAGAAACAGAAATGCTAGGCGTGATTTTTGGTGTCACTAACCTTCGCTGGCTTCAGCTGGCAAGTCTTACAGGGCTTGCCAGAGATCAAGACATCAGGACTCCTACTTGCCCTGAGTTTTCCGTCCTTCTCCCCATCAGGAGAAGCCCCGTCTGCAGACATTTGTTGTGGCAGAGGATGTTTTTTGTGTTTTCTCTACCTGGCTTAACCTTTTGACCGTCCTTCAGCTGCCTCTTAATATGACCATTTTATCGACAATTGCAGTTAAAATGGCAGTCAGTTTAGCCAACCCTGTCTGCTCCTGCTTGAAAATTTTTATGTATCTTGACCTTGTTTGTGCCCTTAAGTTGTGCTGGAGATGCTCATCTCCTTGCGCTGTAACCAATGAATCAATTTTATTTTCTCTGGTGAAGGTGGGGGAGAAACTTTGTTTCCCTCCCCCCACTCCTTATCTCCAATAGGACGGCTGCATTTTTTCTCTCTTTCTAACTACCTATTGATTGTGTGTGTCAGCTGTACGTTTGCGGGCGCTGAAGGATTTGGTTTTATTCCTGTTTGCTCAGTGGTATCTGAAAGGTGATTGTTTGAAGGGCTGCTGAGAAGCGGGGATCTTGTCAACATGTTTTATAACGCGTTATTCACGTATAATTACAACATGACAATGTGATTACATGAGGTATTTCCTTTTGCTTGCTTAGATGTTGGTTTGGGGTGATACATGCATCTTCAGTCCTGAGGCCTCAGAACTGCAGCAGGCCAGATTGACCCATATTGTCTGCTGCACATGCTTAGATTTTGTGCTCCTATATAAACTGTTTGCCAGTGAAAAAAAAAGTAGTCATTTTTCTAAGGGTTTTTTTTTTTATGACAATGGCTGCTGTTCTATTGGTCTGGACAGTCATCTGCCACTGACAGCAAGTCAGATGTGTGCCTTAGCAAAGCATAGACTGGGAAGAACCATAAGAGTTACCGAAGGGATGAGAAGCAAATGTCAATGACTTGCTCAAGGATGAAAAGCCCTTTGGCGGGCTGCTTGTTTTGATGGCTAAACCCATCTTGCATCCAGCGTCAGCATCCTGGCCTTGCATCTGCAGCACGTCTCCTAGCACAGCTGCCTCCAGCTTGTGACACTTCAGGTCTTGAGCAGTTCAAAGAGAACCTGAGCAGTGAAACTGTTGGCTGGGGCTGTGGCCCATGGGCAAAGGGACTCTGAGAGCAAGAAGTAGTGGCTGAGTTGGGTTTTGGTCCATCGTGGGCTCGGGCTCAGCAGCACTGCAACAAGGCAGGTTATTATGTGGAGATTATTTCCTATCAGTGAATAGCTCCTAAACTCTGTCTGCGAAGCTCATGCAGTTTGACACACTCATTCAAAGTCTTGTGTCTGCCCTAAGGATTTGGTAGTGCAATTCTTACAGGCAGGAAAATTGCCACCACTTCTCTGGTAGGAAAAGCACTTAAGCCCCCGGAGAAAAAAAATGAAGACAAGTAACTATATATAATAACAGGGCATGTCGTAATTCCCTGTGTAATGTGCATTAGTCTGTGCAAGTGTATCGTGTGCTTATAGCGCGTGGGTGAGAATTATTCTAAAACTGGTATTTCCAAACCAAGTGCAAAATGTTTGAGCTACAGCTTCCAGCAAATATTTGCATGTGATCAAAATAGATTCCCTGTTTATTTAATTTCAGATCCATAGTCAAGATCAGCATTGCCTTAGTTAGATTGCAGTAAATGTTTATTGCCCTGCCCTCTCCTGGGATAGGTACCCAAGGCACTGAGCCCTTGTGTAAACATCAGCTCTCTGATTACTACAACCCTGTACGCTGTGTCCCTGTATCCATATAAGCACGATATCCATCTTCCCTTTTCCTGCTAGGGCCCTCTGAATAAGAAAACACGTCAAACATGGACGTGAGAGTGTTGGTGCTGCTATTATTACAGATTTATGATTTAGTAGTGAGATACTGTTGCAAACCCAGAGAAATTACATCTGTATTTTTGCGGAGGGAAGTCCCTGAATAGCTTCAACCATGCAGAGGCTAGGAGCAAAGAAAGCAAGGAGAGTCATTTTGAAGTTTGAGCTCAGATAGTGCAGAGCGTTCCAATTCAGCATGTCGAGATGTAGCTCTGTGCTTTGCAGCTGGAATTTTTGGCAAGTCTAAAACCGGCAGAAAAATAATCACGTAGGTGTGGGGCAACAGGGCTGAAACTGGTTAACTGTGCAGATAGACTCTTCATCCTTAGTGTTTTGAAGTCAGCGGCTCGTTTTCCTGTGACANAAACTGGTTAACTGTGCAGATAGAGTCTTCATCCTTAGTGTTCGTTTTCCTGTGACGTCAATGCATATATCAAAGCTTTTATGGACAAATAATTAAGAGTTAGAATGATGGGCGTGCAAGTCCAAATGCGAAGCACCTTCCGCAAAGAGTTGACGTAAACCAGAGTGTGGAAGAATACAGTGTTTGTGTATGTGACAAATATTCCCTGTTGGTTTAAGAACAGGTACTTTGTTTTTCATTAGACGCAATATTGGAGACGTGTAATCTTTAATCTATTTCTGTCAAGCTCAGTTGTCAAAAAGAGCGAAATTTCTTTCCAAAAAGACATAGCTGCTAATCCCTAAAAGCATGCTGCAAACACATTTGGTCCTTCCAGTTCTCTAATCAATGTTTCCTTCTTCAGGGATGTCCTTGAACCTGGAAAATGACCTCATATTATTAATAGAAAAGACAAAAAATACCTTTTTTTTGGTCATATTTTATCTTGAGGAGAGGGACACCTGTTTTGAATATTTGTTTTGTAACTTTGTGCCACAGTGTTTCACTGGTCAACTGAAAACTCATCAACTTTAAAGTATGAATAAGTGGAAAAGAACATTTGATGTGATCTCTTTTCCTTGGAGCCTGTCCTGTTGTGTTTTAAAAGAACCCCCAAATGGCAAAACATGTAATTTTTAAACAAAAACCTTACTTATTGAGTATGGATGGGTACTCGGAACAATAAAAGGGATCGCTGGTGGAACTATATTACTTTTTCACAGAGATAATACTGTGTATTAGGAGGAAACGGGCTCACAATCAGATCTCTTTGACAAAAGATGTGAAGTTTGTTTTTTTTAAATAAGGAATTCATTAGTATTATTGAATACTCTTATCATATTTCTTTTAACTATAAATGATTTCCTCTTACTTGGTTCCTCAGTCTTCAAAGGCTTTAGAAGTTAGATAAAAGCAGCTATACATTAAAAGCCTCGGTATTGTGGAGTTATTAATATGTGGTAGATTTTTTTCAATCCAAGCGCACGTATTTCAGAACCCATTAACTTGTCTTTTCCTTTGGTAAAGAGGTTTTAAATTGACTATTACATGACAAGGAAATTCAGTGAAGATTATTTCAGTCATACAGTAACTGACGCTCCTCATCCAGACATTTTCTTGTCCAGTCAGACAAGATGGACAAGGAAATGTTTTCTCAGATGTCCTCTCACAGGCCAGAGTTGGGTGAGAGCCAGTCTCTGGTGTGCTGCGTAAATAAAAGGCCAAACACCAGAACCGTGATAAACGCCTTGGACATCTCGACTCTTGGTTCTGATACCTGCAGGAAGAGTTGTATACTGAAGTCATATATGGCTGAATATGGGTAGAGACCATTAAAAGAAACATTCTTCTGTGATGCTAAACATGTGCGATGTGAAAAGTGCCTTTAAACGTAGCTGTGCAGCAGCCTTTTAAAACTCACCTATGATAAACTAGGCTTTTCATAATAAAATATTATTCATGTAGATGCTATCCGTGTGCAGTGACAGCACGACATTTGTGTTTATCTGTGGAATGCTGGAACAGACGTACAGCGCATTTCTCTAAAAGCTTTCATGAATGTTAATGACAGCAAATACTGCTTGAAGACAAAACTGGTGCCTAGGAAAATATAGAAAAGGGAAACCAATAAAGCATCATGTTGAAAATATTAGCTTGCTGGAAAACTCTTTATGGTTCGAATTAATTTTTGGTTCAACACCACTTGTTAAAAGTATAAATAGATAAATAGTCTCTTGCTTTCCTAGAGCTTTCTTCCTCTTATAGTGTGCTTTAGAAGTCTTCACATTCAGTGATTTTTATTTTAATATATTTAGCTCTCACTCGAGTCTCTCTTCCTGTGAACTACTTTGATATCAGGCTGCTTTATCTCAGTTCCTAGTGTGATTAAAGCCAATTTAGAGTCACTTTCTTTATACAAAACAATGGGAAGTACAAGATATTTTGATGATAATAGCATCTTTAAAAAAGGATGACCATCTGCCTTTATTCACTTCTGCTTTCAGTGTCCTTTCAAGCTCTACTTTCCCTATGGAAAGATGAAATCACCGAGATCATTTTCAGTCCTGTCAGCTGTGAAGATGTGGTAACCATCTTATAAGACAAGCATATGGCTGGGTCTTAAGGGCTTTTTCGAACTGGGGATCCAAATATAGGCTGCCAAGTTGTGTATGGGAGCATCTGCCACTTCAGTTTCTCATCACAACGCCTCCCTGCACCACCAGGAAGCCTGAGCTGGTGCCTGCTCTTTTCCAGGTTGCCATTTCATGGCAAGAGCAGGCCACAGAAATGCAGAGCTGTATATCTGAAGGCTTAACTTTAGGCTCCTGAATTTTAAGCTCTGGAGAATACCTTGGGAAAGAGAAGAGGATCACATCTGGAGGATCACAGCAGAAACTCAGCTGCAGGGTGAACACAGAGGGATCTGGATGTTGAACAGTCTCTCTGAGTGGACCAGGAAGCAATTATTTTAAGATACACTTTTAACCCACAGGCTGAGTAGTGCTGTTCTCATAGTCTTTGTTGGACAGGCCAGGAGAACCCATTAGGACCCATTCGGGGAAAGGACCCATTCACCTGATTTTTTTTAATTTTTTTTTTTTTTTTTTACACAGCCCCTGCCAAAACTGTTGTCTAGTAGGCCCGATATCTCTCTATCTTGCTTTATTTATTTATTGGTTTAAATGGCTTAGCTTCTGAAAAGTGCTAAGCAGGAATTGCCCTTCCACATGGGGTCCTAACTGTGCCAGTGACTGCATCATCTCCTCATCTCTAACCAAAATGTGACTCCCAACTTTTTGAAATACACAACAGTCTTGACCCGCGCATCTGGCATTGGCTGGGAAAAAATAGGTTTCGAAAATATTGTTGCTGGTTGTAAGTAAGTAAGGAGTACAGAAAATAATTTTTTAAAAATAGATCTTTATTAGCAGCCTGGGTTAGAGAATTGGATGTTCGCCGTGACTTTGGTTTTCTGTTGAGAGGAATAAAAAATTCTGGGTGTCGACAGGTTACAACTTAAAAAATATGGAAAGTGATTTATTTACATTACAAAGATGAAATCGAGTTACAGTGGCTAATAGGATAAGTGTTTCTAGCTAGACATTAGAAGAGGGATATGAACCCAATTTACTGAGCAAATTAACTTTGTTAGAGCACTTGAGCTGGCACAAAGATAACAGCACCTTTAGGAGATGAACTGCCTGTCTTGCTTGTGTATTCTGGTGTTTCTCTAATGGGTGAAGTTCTTTAGGCAAGCTTTTTCACCAGCCGGAGGGAGCCAG
>WEIS01076366.1:0-16177 GCA_013389965.1 Todus mexicanus | reverse complement strand
TCTCTCTAGCCTGACTAACACTGTCCTCACTCTCCTNTGGCTCCTCTTCCATCTGCCAGCACAAAAGAGGACAGGCCTGAATCCTCAAGACACGAAGATTATATTATGTAATGTGCACGCTCGCTGCTCCCGGAGACAGAGCTAAGTCAAAATTATCCGTATGATTCAGTCAGAGGCCAAGCCAGAAGGGAACCGCACTTCTCTCTCCAAACCAGGGGGATTTTGGAGCAAGAGAGTAGCCTGGGGCCAGCGGGGGAAGGTGGATCCAATTCCAGCATGCAGTGGCAAATACGGCACTGCCTGCAAGTGTAAAATCGTGTCTTTCCTTTAAAGTGCTGTCTAAAAGCATGCATGTGAGCAAACGCATGAGCGTCTGGGGGGAAGGGCTCAGGCAATCCTTAAGGGCTTCACTTGGGGGAGAACATTTTGGAAAGAAATGACAATAACTGTTCAAGTAAATAGGGGCTGCACTGCCTGCCCTGAACTCAGAAGAGTGTATTTCAATGTCGGTTCAAGACCACAGCTTAGAAAAGGAGTTTGAGAGTGCGATGGGTGAGCGCTGCCCATGGAAAAAAAGCCTCCCACAAGCTGTTGATGGGGAGGCACAAAATGTCTGTGATGTTTTCCAGCAGTTCTCTTGGTAGCAGTTTCTTAGTCTTTATTACTTCTCTCACCTGCATCTGCAGGAACATAGTCGTCTAGGGTAAGTATGATATCATACAAATAATTTGCCAAAGCACAGGAAAATCTAAGCTGGACTGGGCTGAGAATCAGGATGCTGATCTGGAATCTGTCCTGTAGCAGAAGATGAACTGCCTAGCCCTCATGTATGGCCTCCCCTCTCCCTTTACTATCTCTTTTAAAGGTTTTCAGAAACATGACACGTTTCCATAGTCGTAAAGCTGCCAAGTATCAGTCTTCTGGCATACTGTATTTGGACAGGCATGTGTCTGCCTCCAGAGGAAGCGAAAGCACTGACAGCTGGAGATTCTGTTTGCTTGAAGACTTGGTATTGCTCTTCAAGTTTTACTCCACAGGAGAGGAATAATCCCGACAGCATTACAAAGGCATTATTGTTCTGGCTGTAATCCCCGTGCTCAAATCCACCCTGGTTACTTGCGTCCTGATTGCAAACGGGGGGCTTCCATTTGTATTTGTGAGGATGAGACTGGCAGATGGATTGGAAGTCACTGTTTTCTATGGTCAAACAGCGTCGAAGGGGGGAAAGGCTGCAGAGCGATCCTGTAATCAGCCTGCAGGAATGGGAAGAGAGGATGAAGGGCAATGGAACAAAAATGACAGTCCACTAGAGGAACAATGAACTACAGGAAAAACACAGCTGGAGGAAAGCAACGTGACAGAGAGATAAGGGGCAGAAGAGATGTGTAGGGACAAAGGTGAAGCTCCCTATACATTGTAATGTAAATACACGGGACTTGCCAGGGGGCTGGGCTGTGCCCACGGAGCTGGCAGAGGGAAAAACAGGCAAAAGCAATCCTCAGTGTGGAAGAGGGGAAGTGTTTCCAAAGGGGAGCAACAGACTTTACCACTACAATGCTCTGCGAGGGTGCAGACGTCGGCTTGACTCCACATGTTGCCCGCACATGAGAGGCCAGTCAGAGGAGACCACGCTTCACAGAGACGATGCCCAACCCTTTCTTAGCTTGTTAAACCAAATAACATGAAAGAAGATGCAACAGAAACTCTGCCACTCACCAGGACAGATAGGGCTGAGCTCCCTGAGCTAATGTGTGTGGCTTAACTACAGCCAGACTCCTGAGAAGAGACACAGCCTTCCCTATCCTAGGTGTGTAACAAAAGTAAATAATTTTCCTGGAATTACTCTCCACCCTACCTCCTTCCCACACACCCTTTCTGATTCTGAGTCTTCCAGTTCCCACAGCTAGGAGTGCAAATAAAGCTGATATAGCTGGCTCAGCTCTGCAGTTTTAGTGCCCGTGGCTGGCAAATGTCACTTCTTTCATATCAGACATCTCTGTTGCCAAACTACAACCGACTTCACAGTCACATCTATGTAGAAGGCACTGCTGTGCAAGTGGGGGTGAACCACAAAGCGGGCAGGAAGCACATTTAAGTGGAGATCTGAGTACAGGTTCTAGGAAAAAAAAACCCCAAACCTCTGAAAATTAGTGAAGCAAAACTGACGTTCTAACAGCGACAGTGGTCTCTCTCTCCATTTGACGCAGTCTCAAGGCATAAAACGATAATGTGCCAAATAGTAAATAGCAAAGGAGTGCTCAGTTGGTTGGCTCGTCTTCAGCTTAGATTGAGAGCAGCAGTTAATATAGGAAGGAAAAAAATAAATCGCTTCATAACTTTTCCCTTTCAGATGACCTCAGCTCTCCTAGATAAGAGCAAAGCTTTTCACGAGCCCGTGCAGATGTTTTACAGTCACAATAAACTACATATGTGATGGAGTGATCTCTTTCTGAAATACAACCTGGACCACAGGATTATGGCTGCTTTTCAGAGAGACAGGTGGACTCTTCTGCTGCGTTAAAAAGGATCCCTGATTATCAGGTAAAAAGCCTGCAGTTCTCTTTCCGACTAGGAACATTGAACATTTCCCAGTTTAAAAAAAGACCCCAAAAAGTTATTTATCAACTGCTTAAAGAATTAGTTCAGGGAATGTGAGGGAAAGAGAGCAGCACTGAAGGCCAGATACTTGCAGTCAGGGTTGGAAGTGCTTTGGGGACAAGGCTGAATGAATTGCTATTACTTGCTCATAGCCTGGCAGCCTGATCTCTGGCCAATCTCCTGGCAAAAAAACCCCTCTTGTGTTTATTTTGGGAGGGGGTTACTTTCTATCAGGAAGGGGGTTAAGGTGTATCAAGATTATGACACATCAGTTCTCATATTTTATTCTGCTCCTATTGATGCACCTGGGAAATCAGAACAAAAGTAGCTGCTGCTTTTCGTGCTTTGACCCTTTCACTACCACCAACTAAACTATGAGCTATGGTCGTGAAACATCCAGTTATACAACATAAACTCAGCTATACAACAAACAGGCAAGAGTATGAAATAACTACAGCGAGCTGAAATTCATTTGGGATTGGCTGGAGTGAATCACTCTATCTCCAGGGCAGCTGTTCCCTCTCCATAGAGCTGCTCTCTCTCAAATATTTTATTTAATGAGCACTGATACCAGTACATAACCAGCACAGCTCTGGTGGAAGAACATTGCTCCAGGGAAAGACAGGTTTTGGTACATCTGGCTTGTAATCAGAAGGGAAGCTGTATGAGTTGCAAAATATGGTCAGGTTTCTATTAGCAGCCAATAGTCCCTTTCAGATGAAAAATTATAGCCCTGGTACTGACACAAGAGAAGAGGGTCAGGAACATGTGGCCAGCGGAGAAAGGACACCTTGTTTCAGTAGCAGAGCTACTCAAAACTCCTAAGCAAGTGTGCCCACCTCCCCGCTGAGCCGGCAGAGGGAGAGGGAGCAAGATGCTGCTACCACTGTCATTGGCACAAGAAACTAAACAAAGGTGCTGAGGATTCCTAATCTTGGACATTTATTCCCCCCCGCCAAGAATTTTATAAGAGACCTGAAGTCCTCAACAAATTACAACAATTACCCTTCAATTTCCGATAAAGTAATTTGTCAATTCTACAAATAAGTTAGTTGCAAAATGCTTTTTATGCCTCGTTTCAGAGGGGTGCTACATTTTGGTAGTTGACCTAGCAACATCTCAGTAGCACAATTATCAAGTTATGCTGAACAAGGTAGGGTTTTAGTAAGTTCCAAAAAATCCTGTTAAACATCTAGAGAAGCATTTCTAGTTCGTAGTTATTAAAGGATCAATTTAACTCATACAGAATGAGCAGTTTTAGCTCTGTTTTCCATCAGGCAGCATACGCTAGTGTATGAGCAGGGAGCTGGGTGTCAGCGTGGGAGCTGATGACCACTCTGCCTGTGATTCCATTCTGTCTGAATGGCTGAACGCTAAATTCTAACGTCTTCCCGCCCAGTGAAGAGTAGCTACAGGCCTTTGAACTTTACTGCACTATGCCTTAGTTTCTTGCCACGTGAAGCGCAGACAGGAACGCCTCCTTTCCAAATATGTTCTCAAGTCTTTGGATTGAAGAATTTCTGTTCAGATACAAAGTAGAAAGTGTTGTGGGCTTCTAATGATCGTTTAATGCAGCATGTATGGAAGCTGGAGAAAACAGATCTTCTGCTTCTGGATGTGATTTCTAAATGCAGATTACAGACGTGCTTGTATGTTCTTTATCTTTTGAAGTGGGATTTGAGGAGAGGTTTGTATTTGCTGTCTGAAGCTCAAGTTCACATCTCTCCTTTATCTGCTTATTAATAACATCAAACGCTATTAAGATTGTTTGTTTCCTGCATTAGTTTACCAGGCAGGCTCTCTGCTTAGTCTCTGGGCTTGTTTCAGTCTGAACAGCATGTGTCTGAGCTGAATCAATCTCCTGCAGCAAATCTCCTTAAGACAAGTAAGCACGAAGGTTCATATTCTAGACACGCCAGTTTGCTAAGTTTTAAAACTCACTCCTAGTCTTTACTAAAATATACAAATATTGGGAAAGGCTGACAATTGCCTGGAATAGCTGAAGCCCTGTGAGAGGAAAGGGAATGATCATCTGCAATGAATTAAAATGTCACGAACCATACTTCAAAAAGGCTTGTTATTGATTAGCAAAAATGCCTCTCCTTTCTCCCTTCCCAGTGACTTTCTGGGATATCCACAGTGAGAAAACTAGTTCCCAGTATCCAGGTGCTCTCATCTATTTACCCAGTTGAGAAAACCTAATGTACAGTAGGATCTTATCAACACTGGCACTTTATGATGTCTTGATTATCTCCATTCCCTATAGCTTCTTTCACTTTCCAGATGATTTAGAGCCACAAACAAGGCTCCTAGAAGACTTCACAGACTTTGTTAACTGCACCACTTAACTCTGTCCACGACAGCAAGTCAGTCTTTCTAATAATATCAAATGTTTAAAAATATACATTGACTGAGCTTAGACATCTGAAATGTATTGTTAATTTCTAATGGGTTTGTGCATTAAAGGCATGAGAACTAATGACAGACTAGGCAGATCAAACAGAGGTTCCTCCTGACACTCCAGCTCTGAAGGACTCAAGTGTGGATAAGGCTGTTATGTAAGACAGGCTTTTGGATATCACTGAAGTGCTTTACAATGAAGATGGAATATTAATAAAAGACTTAAACTCAAAACCTCCAGCTATTAGAAGGATTAGGACTTTGCATTGGGCTAGGGGAACGCATACAATGTCAAAGCCATCTTCTTGGCTGTGATCAAAGGCAGAAAAGGCTCTGGCAGCAACAGCATCTTGGAGGGAGGGGAATAGATCTGCAGCATCACATCATAATAATAATTAACAACAACAATAATAAAGCAGCAACAACAACTCCTGTAGAGATTGCAATTGGCAGCAGCAAAAGACAAGGAACTAGGGATGCAGCGCAGAGCTTCTCTCACCCAGCAGCGTGCCCTGCAACCGGGGAAAAGCATCTGCTCATTTGCACTGCTGCGGCTTTCCTGGGAAGAGCGTCTGAGAACAGAATTCACACTCAGTGTATTTGTCATTCAGCAGCGACGTCAGGTCCCTTATACCTGTGCACTGGCCAAGAGGAATTAGCACGAAAACTTGCAGGGCTCAATGCTACGTAAACAAACTGGGGTTTATTAGATTTATTTTCTGGAGATTGATTTGTTTGTTCAAAACCAATCTCTTCAAGGAAGTGCCCTAAAGGGTATTTCCTTCAAGAGCCCAGGCCATTTCCCTGTGATTCTCGGGGGAACAATTACTCTGATAGTTTTGTTCTGTTCTACAGAAATATAATTTTGTAATACACTGTAATCAGGCAAATAGTATTGACCACATTTTGAAAATACTTCTTATTTATGAAGTAGCCTCCTTTCAAAAAACCTGGGGACTGCCCCCTCTGCCAATGTGCCGTTCCCATGCTGTGCCTGGAGCATGTTCCCACCCGAGCTGCAGCCCCGGCAACTCTGAGTGGTTCCGTTGCCCAGGCTCAGAACAGAGACACGGCAAAACCCTTCATTCTGCTAAGCAGAGACAGCTGGAAATGTGTCATTAATAAGGAACAAGTTTTAAAGCAGTTTGGGTGCGGAGGGATTAAGGAATGCCAGATGGTATCAGGAGTAAAAAGATGCCAAAGAGTGTAACTTGAATGGAAAAAAAAGAAGCTACCAAGGTGCTCAGAAGAGCTCAAAGTCTGGGAATACAGAAGGCAATTGGGGAAATACTCAATTGCATGTATATGTGCTAGGAATCCATGTTTATCTAAAAGCCATGTACACCAGGAAAAAGGAAGACAATCAACAGCTTTATTTTCCTTAATACTCTGTTGTGATGCATTTGAAATATTTTAGAGGTTCCAGTCAGTTCTGGCTGTGAAAACCCTTTCGAAATCCACATGCATTATGAGATACTGCACTTCATAGAAAACCGATATGTAAAGATGGGGGGTTTAGGCAAATACATATATATATATAAAGCGTGGAGCTGAAGACATGAATGTGCCTGGTGGATTCCAACCTTTTCAAAGATTACTAAAGAGTGTCTCTCCTGAGGGTTTTTTTAACGAAAAATCAAATGTCCTCTTATTAGGAAATTGTTTTTTCTCTCAACATTTTCAAAACTGCTAGAAGGTCAAAGAACCAACACACAGCAATCAGCCAGTCGAGCGTTAAGGGCAAGTCAAGTCTAAACACAATGAAAACACAAAATATGCCATGCTAGAGATCTGAGAGAGAAAAGCATGTTAAGTGCAAAGATAAAATCACGAATAATCGCAGATACACTATGACAACCCGGATGGACTGAGGAAATATTTGGCATATAGGAGAAGACACAAAAAATGTCATGGATCAGCTTCGCAAATTTTGCAAGCGACCACAGAGCCTGCACGACATGAACAAGATCATTGCCTTGTTCCCTCAGGTGAACTGTTCACGGGAGGAAAGCTCAGTGTTGCAGTGATAAATGAATATGCTATCAGCTCGAAGGGAAATGAAACATTTATTATATTGGGCAATGGCACACAAATGGGTGTGATGCTGGAAGCAGTCTGCTGTGCAATAAAAAAGCAAGAGTGAGCAAGGGATATCCAGGTAAAATTCAGAGATTGCGCTGGTAAGCCTGTCACTATTAAAGGATTACGGACAGTAGATGTATGAGTAAATAGAAGACTGGCAGACATTAAAGAGTAGTGGCAAGAGTACTGGTTACTGTGCCAAAGGCAAGCCCAAGATTTGAGCAAAGGGCAGCACACGTAGGAAGGCTGGTACAAGATGGAACGCAAAGAAAAGCTTGATACTGCTTTTCCAGCTGAAAGATACCAGACATACCTCTAAGACTTTCCAACACAGGAAAGGCTTCTTGGCCTCAGAGTCACCAGTTAAGTAGGAGAGACAACAAATGAGAAATGAACCCCACATGATGCTTTCTTAGTGGTACTGACACTATTCTGTCACTACAGATAACTCCCAGCCTCCTTTATCTTCAGTCCGACAATGTGGTGGAAACCAGTATGAAAATAAGTTATCAGTTATTGGCAAATGCTGTTGATAAAACGGGTGCAGTCAGATGCCAATATGTATTTAATATTAGCTAATTTGATCTGCAGCAAGGATAGCAACGGGTATCCAGCTGGATGCGCAACTCACGCCTTTGGCAAAAGGAACACTGGTGACTTAGGAAAATGTTAAACCAAAATATTAATAAACATTATTAATACCACACAAGCAATCCAGAACATTGGCTGAAACAAGAGAGTACTTAAAAAACACATTTTCCAAATATTTGTCTGCTCTTTTCTGTGGTGACAAAGCACAAGGTTAATGAATCAGTTACTTCTGCAGTAAAATCTCTACATTTTCCAGCAGAAAGACAAGATAGAAAAAATAAGAACTCCCTTTTACTCACATTTAATTCAATTTCTTATTGATCCTTCAGAAAATGTCTATTAGATTTTTATTTATTTATTTTTACAATCTAAAGATATGTTAAAGGAGCCTTGTCTATACCATTGCTGTAACAATTAGCTGAAGCTTTCAGGCTAGTCAGTATCTACTGCTTCATAAATTAGTGTCCTCGTCTATCTAACAGACTTCACATGATTATATTAATGAAGTCCCAAAGTTCACTAACACTTCAATTTACTGTCCCTGGCTCAAAAGCTTGGGGACTATCGACAAGGTTGAAATAAATACACAATTACAAGCAACAGTATATTAAAGTAAATCATTCCTGAAATGCTATAAACCTTCAACATATGCTTTATGTATAATTTTGAGTAATTACAGCGTAAGGTGACAGTCTCTGATGCAACACAGTAGAAAACCGCACTAATAAAATAAGGGCATCTCACCTGTGGACAGCATCTTTAACAGAACAAAAAATGACAATTAGAATACTTACACTGAAAAAACTTAAGCTGGAGGAACTAGAGTTTTGAAATAGTATTAAGAGATAGACAAGAGACAACAAGCTACACTGTGGAGTCCCTGGATCCACCAGCTTTATAAGCATGACACAATACACATTTATGATGACAATCGATAGCCCTTAACAAATATTGCCAGGAAACTGTGGCCATAAGAGGTTGTCCTAGAAGACTGGCATATGCTGAAGAGGAACACACAAGCCATTTTCAGCTCCAGGAACAAAGTTCTTTCCTTGCCTGAGCAAATGATAGCTTGGTAGCAGTAATAGTAAGTTGAAGCAACTTAATCTGGATATGGTATCCCCAAGCAGGGTTAGCTCACCCTAACATCCGTAGTGTTAGACATTGAGAGACATCATCAACTTCACGCTACACTCTAAATCCTTCGGAGACTAATGAGGATCTGTAGCATGCTGGTTCAAGTATTTATTAGAGCCACGTGTGATAGAATGATTGCTTTGTTAATTTTGATAATGACGATGATTTGGCATGGATAAAAGGGAGAGATACTGAGCACTTAAATAGTTTAGCCTCCCAGACGCAGGAGCTCTGTAGAAGATGCCCAGCAGAAACACATGGTGGCCAAGCAGCTGAAATTCTGACCGATTACTGAATGTTACGCAAGCAGAGCCCTTGCACAGTTGCCTACTGTGACTTCGACTGGCAGGAGAGGCTGAAAATTGTAACAAAAAGCAATACTTGTCCATTACAATAGCAGTACAGTGAATTGTACACATGTTCAAACAAGATGTCAAGCTCAAGTTTGCTGATTACCCAGACAACGCTTCAGTAGCTAACATCTCTCAGCCTGTGGTGTTGTCTCGCTCCCAGCTACAGCTGGGGAATAAGAAAGTTTGTCCACAATTACTCCCCCCAGTCCAGTGCTATTCCTGGAAGCTCAGTCTGGTTGTATTATTTGAATCCCCACTTGCAGCAGAAACGCTGATCTGGAACATTGCATCCTGTAGCCCTCAGAGCAGCAAATCTCTTATGGGTCCTCCAGTGACCCAAAAGCCAAGAGGACAGCATGGGAGGAATCATCAGCAAGAGAGCCCTAAATGAAGAAATGGGATAGATTTCCCTTGGAGAGGAGGCTTACTGGAGTGTAACGAAAACAAGCCCCATCCCTCCTCCCCTATGTGCACACACACACACCCTAGAGGCTTTTGCAAAGCCACAGGAACGGAAATAATTTTGTTTGAATCCATCAAGCATTAAAATCCGTTCGCTGAGGGATTGAAGTGAAAAATGAGCCGGAGACAGGAATTAGAAGCTCACCGCCTGGGCTGTCAAAAGGGATTTTCCCCAGATAGAAAACAAGCAATTGGAAATGCAGGGAGGTAAATCCTTTCAGTCTCTGATATGTATGCACACTCTTGGTTTCCCCTCCCAGCCTTCTCAGTTCTGGGCTCCTGGAGCCAAACCTGAACACATCTCCTTGTGCGCTCTTTGGCCTTAGCACCCATCCTTGGGATCCCCTTCCAGGGATCTACTCAAGAATGTCGCAAGCCTCTGGCAAAGGGGAGGTTGCAAGACGTGCAGTGGAGCCAGCTGCACTACATGGACTGTACTCGTTGGTGCCCAAGGTGCCAAAGAGAAGATGAGGCAGCTGCTGGAAGGAGAAACCAACAGCTCTGAGAACCATTTTATCTACTGTGTAAAATTTCTTGAAGAAAGAGACAGGGAGCAAAGTTGACATCATAGTTATAATCACTGCACATCTTAGTCGACCATTCAAAACCAATAAAGACAACATCCCACATCCCTGGAGTACAGTCTCTTCCTCTCAATACCAGTACAAGTCTCTCTGCACCAGCTATGTTCTATCAATGTTTCAGAGGTTTATTTGCAACTGCAAGAGCCAGAGGTCTACTTTTTCCAAAATGAAACTGAGATTCAGGAAGATCATGTGGCAACCAGGAAGAGTCGGGCTGCTGGGCAGAGGCCACCTCCAGCCCGGATTGTGAGCTGAAGCATATAAGGTACATCTCACATTCACAGATCTCTGCAGTCTTATAACTGGGCTTCAAGAAAGAAATTATCATCACAGCACTGTTTGGTTTATGGAGGGTCAACTTCCCATTTAGTTGGTTGCTAAAACTAAAGTAAAGAATTATTTATAGTCCAGCTTCTGTATGAAGATAATAAATACATCCCAGTGTAAAAAAGGCCAGTATCCCTCTGGGTCCATAGCTCAGCGACTCAGGACAGCCAAGAGAGAACACCAAAGGAATCTGTGGATCTACCAAATGACCTTAACATGGCATTGAGACTTTGTACTCATCAAACTGTGCACCAGTTGTATACTGTGGAGCCAATTGTCTAATTAGTGAAGAAGAGGTAGGAAGAAGGATTCAGAGAGAAGAAAAAGTGAAGATGAAGAGCCAAATATGCAGCATTTAAGCTATGGGAAGAAGCAACAGAACGACTGGAGCCAAGGAGCTGTCTAACTGCAGCCCAGTTCCACACGCAAATTGGTTTAAGAATAGGGCAGAGGAAGAATGAAAATGAGGTAAGCATCACGCAACAGGATCTCTGGTGCCATGTGGCTTTGAATTCAAAAGCCAGTTAAGAGAACAGACAACTTGTAGAAGTCTAGTTTAATGTAAAATTCAATCATCTTAATGTATGCTAATATGCTTCAAGATAAAGGCCATGGTTACCTAGATACAAAGACGTATGTGTTCAGAGTAAATATTTTCTTTAACACATGCTGTCCTCTATTGTTGTGTAATACGCTTTCCTATCGGTCTGTGCCTCTCTCTGGTAATAATACTACCACTTAGGTGGTGTTTCATAGCTACAGATCACACTGTGCTTAACACAGGGGGTGTCATTATCTCTGTTTCACATACGGAGTCATGGAAGCACCTAAAGATTAAATGAGTCCATGGCAAGATCAGAAAACCAACTACAGTTTTAGAAATTATAGTGTTAGCTTGTATATAAGAGAAACCTCAGGAGGTTTAAGTGGGATTTGCTGGCAGCATAAAGACTGTTTGAAAACATTGATGGAAGGAGCTCATCTTAATGGCAAGCAAGGGTCAAGCATGGACAGAGACAAAGAAAAGGTAAGGTGATAACACTATGACCATGGGTCAGAAAGATTCAGCAAGAGGCAGCTTAACAGCTACAGCAAAGAGAGTTTGTGATCTGTTCACGCTGATGATATTCACAGTTGTCTCCCTGCTCTTTGAGGAGCTGATGAGTTATCAGCAGAATCTTACACCAGGACCAGAGCACCCAGACAGCTGAGCAAAAGGCTTGAGAAAAAGGGCTGGCTGAAGTCAGCTGGTGGCTCTGTGTCTCTAGGGACAATACTGGGGTGGAGGTTGGCTTGTATCAGAGAAGTTTTATGTGCCATCCCCATTACTGTCCCCCTCCTCCTGCTGAAGATGCTGCACTGAACCTGAAAGGTCTGGTTATAAATAGCTTCTCCCTGCAGCTCCTCAATGAGCCACTGAGGCGGAATGAGTCATCTCTGCCAGCTCCATGGCCCCCCCAAACCGGCTGCGTCAGGTTGGGAGCGTGGCTGCCAAAAGCAGTGGTACACACTGTTCTCTCTCAAAGGGCAGTGGCCTTGGGGGACAGGGGCACTAAACAAACGAGCTCTACTCATTACTCATAAGCACCCAAAAGCCACATCCCTTTGTGAGTAAGAATAATGTAAAATCCATCAAGAGTGCTTAGAATCCAACACTGGCGCTTCAGCCCCCTCTGTCCACACCTTTATGCCACTCTGGTTTTCAGCTGGAGCTTCTAACCCATTAATTGGTTTGTTATTTGAGCAGATCTCTGAAAGTAAACCTCTCGTTCTGCTTACAAAAAACTTCTCACCAGCATTCACTGACATTGTTCAGCGAATGGACACAGCAACAAGTAGGTGAGGTGGGCTCCTGGGCACACCTCTGTATTTCCTATGAGGAAAGAAAATGAGAATTTTAACACGGGAAATCAGACTTTGATTTTTTAATTAGATTGTGAGAGAAATTCACTCAGAACCCACACCCTCTTCTAAACAAGCTGGTGCACAGAGCTGGTAGACAGCTGCATCTCTTCTAGTCCTCTTGCAGGAAAGCAGTGCTCCCCCGTGTGAATTCCTCAACTTGACGAGGACCTCAGATGCCCAGAGTAAAGGAATTCTAGTGATTATTTGCTTTGTTCTTGTGGGCTTTGTTCAGAGGCAAATGGAGCTCTCCTGAAACATATCCTTTCTCAAGCCTAAGATAATAAAGATAGATGTTTCACGAACGTGAGGATAAACACCTATGTAAGTAAAGCACAAGTCCTAGCCAAGGTAACCATACTAGTTTAATGAGTAATCTGGTACGTTTTCCATAAATTAAGCTTAATGGCTGTGACCTGTGGCTCACTCAAGCATTGTGTGAGAAAGCAAGCTCTGGACAACAGGACAGGCAATCAAGAGTATCTTACAGTTCAGCTAAAGCCAAACCTTTGGCAGTAGAAACTTGAAAACTAGTAGTAGAACTGAAAACTTGTAAGGTTGATGAAGGTCCACAGAAAGAGAATAATCAGAGCCATATATTTCAGTTCCCTGGATTTGTCAGCGTTCAGCAGTGCTGACAAGAGCACATTCCCCAGCTCTATGGCCACTGCAGTTCTGCAAGTGACGGCTGGCACTGTGCTGTGTGACGGCAGAGGGTACGTCTGCTTTCAGGTCATGCTGTGATGCAAAATGATGACAAAGCCTGGCAGAGTCTTTGCTACCAGCAGAGGTGATACAGGATTGTCTCAATGGAGGCAGAGGATGATGCAGCTTTACATGAGCTGCCTTTTCATTTTCCCTCAGGTTTTTAATTCATCATCAGATCAACAAAGTACATTCTGTTAACAGTTAATGACTTTGTTCTGATAGAGTTTTAAAACTGACCTACTTCAGAATTTTGTAAGTTCATCACATGCAGCCTCATCATTTCTATATTCATGTTGTCTGGGAATATTTTACCTCGGATGATTTTTTTTCTTCTAAACAGAAGGGACTTACTCCATACAAGAACTTACACCTTCAAAAGCCCCCTGTCCTGCTTTCTACCTTCTCCTCAGCACTCGGAAAGTTATTTACTAGTGCTTGGCACCCACCAAAGGATAATTCTCCTTTCTGCTATCACCTCTAACCTCTCCTCCCTTTCCTCATTATTACCTCTTCTCTGACTCCTAACAAGGAGACAAAGAAGAATACATTTTCTTTTGCCATGTTCCTCTATTAGTGAGTAACAACAGAAGAACCTCACCTCCTTACTGTTCACTGTGAAAGGGACAAGCTCACCCAGATCTTTCCTCTCATCTCTAAATTTTGCCATCAGGAAAGATCTAGCCACACTGCTATCGATCGCTGCATTGCTTAGTCTCTCTTGGCATCTAAGCTTTACAAAGGCTGTACACTGGTTGTGTCTCAAGGGCATATCAGGGCTGTACTTACTTAACTGCTGTCCCCAGCTCCTGTGCTGTGCGATGGCTAAGAAAGAAAATCGCAAAGGTCAGTCCCTTGGTAACAGCGTCAAACCCCCATCTTACTTTAATGGTGGGAGAAGGACAGAAGAGGCGAACTCCTGGAGTTTCATTAATTTCATAGCCCTCTATAATTTTTTAGTCTCACTGTGACACCTATTTATCAATTAAGAAACTTAACACTTCAGTCCTTTGCCCTATCTGAATCTCAGCGTAGGTTGTTTTAACCGTAGCCGTAGTCCTGTTACTTGCCATTTGGATGCAGATATAGTAACCAGTATGAGATACGGAACACGGAGGGATATCTCAATACATAAAGAAGCAAATTCTTCGCTCATTTGCAAAGATACAATTTCAATTACTTAAGAGAGACGTCCAGTGTACACAGAGGGAGCATCTGTCCTAACAATGGCAGGGAACAGCAACAGCAAGGGCTACAGTCTGACTGCTCCACGACAGAGAGGATAGTGTTTTCCATAATTAAGAAGTATAATATATATTTTTATTAACGAGCAAGAAAGTAGTCAGCAAAAAGAAAAATAGGTATATGGGAGGCAAGAGCCTTAGTTAGGATTGAGGTTCTGACAGGAGCAGGGGAAATACTGATGAAATACAATTTGGCCAACACATCAACCAGCCTTTCAGGACATGAAAGAAACCATCAAAACAATTCCACCAACAGGTATCCTGCTTGTCCCAAGACTGTAAGGCATCCTCTTGTTATCATACACGGCAAACTCTGAAATTAAGGATACAGGAACCAAAGCGAATTAAATAACTACTGCCAGCAAAGGATGAGAACTTTGACAGAGCAGCCGAAGCCATACAGCTGCTAGTACCTGCAAAGACCTGCCGCTTGCAATCATCAAATAAGAAATGAGGAAGTATCTCTCAAAGTAGTTCCCTCTGTTGAACTGGTGTTTGCAGGATCCTGTCTCTATTCTTTCTCCCCTGAGACCAGGTACCTCTGCAGCATCCAGGTCTGGTTCGTCCTCATCTAACGCTGTTCTTCGCCTACTCTGAGCACAGGGAATTCCAGCTCCTAAAGACAAAAAGCGAAGAAGCAATTAGCCCAAATGCATTCATGGTATCAACTACAACTGCAGGTGGGTTCTCTATCTTTTAGACTAGGATTATTCAAAGTAACATACTCCTTCCCTAGAAAAACAAGTCCTTTTAAGGTCTGAGAGGCTGCTTGCCAAACTCTCCAGAAATTGATACAGACTTTGCATAAATATCCCAAGGGAGGAAGTTTTCTGTGAGGTTACACTCTTGTTCCAGGTTGTGTAGCTTCCCAGGTCATCCCACGAAGAGCATGGTAGAAGAAGTGAACAAAAATAATCAGGTGTTTTTCATACACAACATCCCCTCGCAACAGACAAAAATCCCTGCTAGCCAAGCTCCAAACTGGCGACTGAACTTGCAAACTGATGAAGCGGAAACAGTTCACAACAAGCCAAATCAATCCAAACCAGGTTCAGGTCAGAATAATGCAGAACTCATAATTCAACTCTATCTTCTTTCCTACATCCTTCCACCATGATATTTTCCCTCCTTTCTCATCCACTGATCCACTCCACTTTCCCTTCTGCCTATTCTACTACTCTAAGCCGAGATGTAGCGTTAAGCAGAGTGTAGTGTTTATGTAGTGTTTATGCAGTGCCAAGCGGCACAATTAAATTGTGTGTATGAGCAGAAGAAAAAATTCTCCTGATGGAACTAAGAAGTCAAGCACAGGTAGTAACCTGCTGCTGCCCAACGGCACAGCCAGTCGCTTGGCCAGGCTGTAGGGGAGAAGCCATGGTGGAGATGTGCTGTCAGCCTACCCAGTCACAAGCAGGGTTTTAGATAACGACAGGGACACAACATTCATATCTGCTGTCATTGTTGCTGGCAGGAAAAATAAAGTATTCTTTTGAGGCTGTCCAGACATTTCAGTTTCTCTTAGGACCCAGTTTAAAAAAAAAATTAAAAAAAAAAAATTGAAAGGAACTCATTATTCCACTGTGGGTAAGAATATGGAGGAGGTCACCATATGCGTAGGGTAAATATCCTCCTGTTGCAAACTTCCATCAGTCAGTCACCATCATCTGGTCTGTAGGATAAAAATGTCTCAGATCCCATGCCCATCTCATTTACAGTGCTTACTGCTGCTCAGCAGGATCAGCCATGAACTATAAGGTGATTTCTTGTTCAGCCAATTGCCCCTTCCTTTCAT
>WEIS01076352.1:6573-21347 GCA_013389965.1 Todus mexicanus | reverse complement strand
GCAGGGGTGGAGTCCCCATCAGACCTGGGCATTTCCTTCCCAGACATTGCCTGTGGTTTGAACAGGGGTGCCTGGGAGGCTGGGAAGTCAAGCAGCAGCGTGGTTCTAGTAACACCTCAGTGCTGAGCTCTGCAGCCTGAGAGACAAGACTGCAAATGATCCCAGACGCCCCAGTACATCCCAGTTCCACCCCCTTCACACTTCTCCTGCAAAGAGACACTCCGTTGCTCGCTGCACAGATGATCCTGCATGACCTCAGCATCCAAACTTAGCTACATGTGACCACTAGAAATGTCGACCTCTACTCAGAGGCTATGGCACAATGTTATCTCGTCTGCTCCCTGCTCCTCTGCTGGCCCCAGCTCCTCCTCCCCAGCACACAGATGCCAACAGCCTCTGCCAGGAGCTCTCTGCTCTTAGCTGTAAACAGTAAATCACAGTACTTGCCGGTGCAAAGTGAACAGCAACGCCCTTTAGAGGAAAGAAAAATCTCAAATTGAGCAGGATTTCCTGTACCAGCTTAGCTCTCTAGATCCCAAAGCGGGAAAGATTTCAGTTTTCCCTCTGAACGCTGGATGAAATGGGAGAACCACCCACTGGGCACCACTAGAGGCCACAGGAGCCCTGGGCACCACCTCTTTGCCCTGAGAGCTTGAGTCTGACGTGTCTCCAGAAGCATTCTGGCTGCTTGGAGTGATGCACGGGGGCTGTGGACATCACCCCAGGCTCAGCAAGGACCCTGCTGCCCCATCCCGCCAGTAAGAGGGACCTCTGAGGCAAAGGCACGAACAATCTGAAACTGAACTGGTTTCAAAAATTCCTTAGAAACCACCTAGGGAAAGGCAAAAGCCTTGAGAAGGGGCTGAGTGGGACAGAACCCCCCTGCCCCAGGGAGGACAGAGGAGAAGGACCTGGTGAGCCTGCTCCATCTGCAACTCCTCCATGAGAATGAAAAAAACAGGAGAAAGAAAATGAGTAAGAATGTGGGACACAGAAACAGAGCTGTTCCTAAACAGGATGCTTTTAAAGCCTTCCAGGAGGCATGTGCTGGTTCTTTAATCCCCATCAGTTCATTTATACCTAGTAACTTTTTACTGCTGCCCTATTACATCAGGCCCTATGGGGACAGGAGATGGTGGTGGGAGAAACTCAGGAAGTTGGGAATTTCAGGGAGACGGGAGTGGGTGAGTTATACGGGGCCCCCCTGTCACCAGCTCTACTTGAGTTCAGCTTTGGGTAAAACACTTCGACGCTTGAATACTTCTCCAAACTTGTGCAACCCCTCAAGCCCGCAAAGCTGCCTGGAAATGCGGTTGCAGGAGCTCACTGGGGATCGCACCTCCCTTCTGCATTCAGTCAGGAATACCAGCAGGCGAGTGGGTCTGATCAATGGTGAGAGCAGGGTGAAAAAGGCATGAGAGACCTTCTTCAGCTGCCCAAAGGTTGGCCACGGCTTTGGTTTGCAGCTGAGTATCTCTGAGAGCTCACTTTACCTGCTGCCAAACAAGGCACGGCACCTTCCAAAGTCCAAGAGCTCCGGTTTAGAGCCTCTGCTCTTCTGCTGCAGGGGTTCTGCACGATAACCCAGCCAGAGGCACGCTCAGCCAGATCTCTGGCACCATCAGAGAGCAAGGGGGGTTGTGAATGTTGTTAATGCTACACACACACACACGACTGAGGAAATTAATTCCTCTGGAAAATGTATCCAGAACTGTGAATTGGACTAGCCCGGCACGGAATCCTGCTCTCGGCTCGTTGACCCCGATGGGCTGAAGGACACCTCCACTTGGGGCACAGCACGCCAGGAAGAAAACTCCCCCCTGAAATGCAATTCTTGAGGCTTTTGTTTAAGTAATCAGTGTGATCAGGCCCGGTGCAAAGAAAGAGATGTCAGCTACGAGCAATGCTCATGCCCACAGAAGATCTCCGGAAGCAGGTACCTCATGTCATGCAGGGGCCAAGCCCTCCCACCCCACTGGAGGACCACAAGCAGGACATCTCTTGCCAAAAATGGATCACATTCAAATTAGTGGCAATTTACAGGATGCCTATTAATTCACACGAATGCTCAAACTCTTCCTGACAAGATGAAGCTGCAGGTGAGGCTCAGCACTCTGGATCTTGGAGAAAGGACAACCTGGGTATGCAGCCCTGAGGGTGCTGGGAATGTTCTTTGGCCACAGCAATAACCATCATTTTCCTGACAAAAAAGGGGCAGCATGGGTCAGAAGGGTGCTTAGAAAAAAATCAGAGAGAACTGAGAAAGAGGGATGGAATAAAGTCAAAAAGGGAAAGAAAAAATATGAGGGGGAAAATCAGAGGCAGAAGTGAACAGAAAATAAAGCGCAAGCAGGGCTGAGTGTGTTTTGGGGAGCATTTCCCCCCCAGCCCAGCCCATCAGTGCTGCTCAGTCCACATCCCCCTCGCCGAGGCACAGGAATGCCTTTTCCCACTAGCACCATTTTGCTCTTGCTCTGGTTTTTCCTCGCCTGCTTTGTTCTCTCTCCTCACACACTCTCACGGAGGGTGAGCATTAATTCTTTCCAGGTGCTGGTGTCTCGCCATCCTGCCGTTCCCGCACAGCTCCTGCTCAGCTTTCTCCAGGCAGACTCTGCTCCAGTCCCCCCGTGGGACAACACCCTGAGAGCCCTGAGAACTGCCAGCTATCCCCAACCCCAAAATCCAGAACCACGTACCGATTTGGGTGGCAGCACTTGGCTTTACAGTAGTTGAAGAGGTCTGTGCTCACAGAGAGCACCCTCCCACCCACTGCAGGATGGGACTCTAGCCCTGGTGGGGTCTTACGTGCTGCAAAGATCTTGGGAGATGAAACCTCAGCTCTTCGCTTCAGGTGAACACACTCTTCTGGGAGCTTTGCGGCTTCTGGACAAAGCTTGGAAGAAGCAGAGAAGTGATGTCAGGCCAGGAAATAACCCCAGATTTGGTTAAATACTTTGGCATCTCAGTAGCAACTTTCTGAGGGGAAGGAACGGCTGCTCAGGTGGCCGGCAGCAACTCAGGACGCTCACAAGTGGGTTCACATGATTCTAAATAAAAGAAGCCCAAGACAAAACACACGAGGTGTACCCTTAATATAGAACCATGGAGCCAACAGGCAGGTGCCACGCAGGACCAAAGGGCTCAGAGACACCCACGGGTGCACAGGACAGGTTGGGGAAGGCTGCCTGGAGCCCAGCAGAGCCTCCTGCCATCAGTGCGTCTGAACATTTGGGAAGGAAGCACAATAAAAAGACCACTTAAACAACTCATCGGCTGAGCAGCTGACAAAGGCAGGCAAGAGGGCTGCCAGCAAGTCGGGGTCTTAATGTGTTTGCAATTCGTCAGCCTCCTGCTCAGCTCCTCGTGGGCCAGCGAGGCCAGGATCCAAAGGTGAAATACCTGCATCTGCTCCCATCATGTCTGCTGCCTCGCGCAAACATTTATGTTTCTCGGCATATAAAATAAATAGGCCGACGCTGCTGAGAAGCCTGTCAGTGCCACGGCGGGTTCACTTTATGATGTGTGAGCATGACTCCCAGTTCTCGGGCCTGAGACTGGGGAAAAGGAGCAGAGCCTCCGTGAAAAGCAGATGACCCCTTGGCCGCCTGCTTTATTGGCCTCTCCAACAGACGCAGCATGAAGGGGAGGAATTCTCCTTCTCTTGCACTCCTAGAAGACAAATGCCTGTAGCAACAGTTGCTGGGTGGGACAGAAAAGCCTTGATGTGCTTCACTGCCAGGATGCTCAGCGGCACCTTCCCCATCTCCATGCACACTCCCAAGCACAGGGGCACCCCCAAAGCAGCAGCCGCCCCCAGCCTTTGTTTTGTGCTCCCCCTCAAAAGGCCCATTCACACCAAAATGGGGATCCCACAGAAGCATCTCCTGAGCCCAGAGAGGGAAGAACTGTCTGCAACCCCTTGGCAACAGGGGCTGCTTTATGCCAGCATCTTCTCTGGCATCAGATGGAGAGGGGCAGCCCCAGGCACCCACAGTCCAGTGGATGTCACCTTCCAGTCCTCAGCAAGAGATTTTGTCACTTCTTGGAGACTTGGACAGAGTTGTATCAGAGAAGAGCACACTAATGCCCCAGATGCCAGTTAGATTCAAATGTGTGATGGTCCAGCCACGGGCTGCTCCTTGGCAGCATCCAACCAGGTCACCCTGCACAGGGAGGACAGAGCAGATGCCCTCCCCTGGCCCCCAGCCCCTGCCCTGGGCTGCCTCCACAATCAGGCTCCTCCTGGCAGTCTGCCCGATCCTGGGCTGAACGTGGTTAGAGGGCTGAAGCCATTAATTAATTAATCAATTTCCTATCAACAGCAGCAGCAGCACTTTCCGCGATCACACAACAGAGCTGCACGTTCGCGAGTTGTGATGCCGATGGCGGTGCCGGCTCGTGCCTGGAAACAATGGCAATAATAAGGGAGGCTGCGGCTGTTGGTTTAGCTGGTGTCTGGGCTCAAACCCTCAAGCTCCAGACTCCTTGGCAGGGGATGTTGCTGGTTCCAGCAGTTACCTGCAGCAAAGTCCCCAGATATCTGCTAGCTGAGGGCTCCGAGACGGGTCAGGCCACCCAGCAGGCTGGTTGCTCCAGGCCACGGAGCTTTCAAAGGCTTTTCCTTCTGGGAACACCTTCTCATCATTCCTCTTGCACTGAAGAATTACATGGAAGGAACAATTTTGACTCCTCCAGGCAGGGCTCCCAAACAGGAGGGGTGGGCTGCCCCCGCTTCGCTCTGCCCAGTTATTTCTCCAACTGCTGCCTCCAGTTTCCCAGAGCTCCAAAGGGAGAGGTGAGGATCAGAGAGGAGAGAAGGCTCAACGCGGGGAACAGCCCCGAGGAACTCAGGTTACTGGAAGCAGCGTGGCCGCCTTCCTTCACCAGCCTGTTTTCCATTTCCTTCCCCTCCCCTGAAATTATCGCTGAGATTTCCCCCCCTCCACTGCCCAATATTTAATTGAAAATGCAGATCTGTAGCCCAGAGAGGTGTTATTTTCAGCGCACAGAATAGAGCTATCTCCGAGCAGCTGTCAATCCCAGTGACCTTAGCTTCTGTGCAGACTGCACGGGCCTTTCCCCCTCCTCCCCCTCTTTCCTTTCCTTTCCTTTTTTTTTTCCACTTTCTTTTTTCCTCCAGCCGAGTTACTGTTTCATTGCTCTCCACTGGGACTCTGACAAGAGCCGAGCTCCTCGCAGATGACACAGAATAATTGAGATGTCCTTCTGCTGACCTTCAGTCCCTGGCAGCGCTGGCTTCCCTCCTGGAGCTCAGGGCGAGCGGCAGCCGCTGGCACACGCCTGCTCCCAACCCACCCAGCTCGATTGGGCAGAGTCGAGGAGGGACACTGCTTCCCTGGAGGGGGAAAACAAACAGGGGGGGAAAAGACCCCTCAGACTTGCAGGGGTACCCATCACACAGGCAGGTAAGCCACTGCTGGAGTCACACAGCCTGGCACATGCACCCCCATGCCAGGGCACGCGCGTGGCTCTATGCATGTTAACATGTAGCTGCTGGGGTGTCTCTCATCACCAGCACAAGCTGGGACACCCCAGCCCACGGGAAGCAGCACAAAGATGTTATTCCTGTACATGCTGGAAACGAATGGAGGCAGAGGAGCGCAGTGGAGATGCAGAGAGTCATGGAATCATTCTGGTCACCACTACCTCTTGTCCCTCAGCACCACATCTCCACAGCTTTGAAACCCTTCCAGGGATCATGGGGACTCCACTGCTGCCCTGAGTAGTCTGGGGCAGGGCTTCACAACCCTTTCGGGGAGGAAATTGTTCCTCAGCTCCAGCCTAAACCTCTCCTGGTACAACTTGAGGCCATTTCCTCTTGTCCTGTTGCTTGTGAGAGGAGATGGACTCCCCCTGGCTCCAAACTCCTATTGGAGTTGTCAAGAGCGAGAAGGTCTCCCCTGAGCCTCCTCTTCTCCAGGCTCGACAAGCCCAGGTCCCTCAGCTGCTTCCCACCAGACTTGCAAGGTTGCTTCATCCCCTCAGAAGCTCCCACCAGCCCCTGCAAGGTCCCCAGTGGGAGCAAAGCCTGCTTCCCAAGCACACCTCACCTGGCTTTCCGAGGCTGGAGCCCTGCGTCCTACTGAGGTGGGCACACAGCAGCCCCTGCGCCAGGACAGGGGAGATGCTAGGGGAGAGCTGGTGCCTCCTCCCTGGGCAGGCTCGACCCCCGGGTGTTAAAAGTCCTATCAAACCAAGGACAGAGCAATCATTTCTTCCACAGCCACCGTACTTGCGGGGCACTCTTGCAGAAAGGCGGCATCAGGCTGACATTTCCCTCATTTCCACAGGGGTTGCAGCAAGCGAGCGGAAAGCACAGGCAATAACCTTTCGGCGTGAGCCGGGGCCATTAGCAGTGTTCCGCGGGCCAGGCGCTTTTACGCGGAGGAAGGAAGAGGAGATAGACGCGCTGGTTTAGATTATGAAAACATTTAAAAGAGACAGAGATATAAGCAAAGAGGGTTGTTGGTTGTTGTTATCGCTGTGCCTTGAGATAAGGCCTGAGTGGGGACAGGGCTTCCAAACAAATGCAACGAGAGATGGAGCCCGTCCTGGAGGAGTTTACAGAGCGAATAAACACCCTGGGCAAGGGCTGGGGCAGGAGATAAGGCAGGACCGAGAGCAGGGCTGGGGGGCACAGCAGGAGCTCAGGTCAGCAGCGGGGGGCTTGGCATCACCCCAGAGAGATGGGGACAGGCCTTATCCTGAGGATTTCATGGCAAAGAGAGAGAAAAGAGGAAGGCTGGGTGCAGTCATCCCAGCCACCACCACCAGCCTGGAGTGGAGCCGCTTCCCCGGCTGCCTCTTTAAATCTCAGCTCAAACTCCAATTTCCCAGTGTCCATTCAAAACAAAAACAAATTCATCTCAGAAAATAGTATGACTAAAGGTTTTGACTTTTCCAGTTTTGTTTTTGTTTCTTCCCCTTTCCTCCCCCCCCCCTCAATTTTTTTTTTTTTCAGTCTGCTCTATTCATCCAGTTTGGCACTAATTCACCGATAGTTTTGATTGTCCCCAAAGCAGCATTTCGGGTAAATAAACTATTGTCCACCCCTTTCTCCCTAGCGCTAGCGATGCCAACTCCACTGTGCTGACAATTGATTCCAGGTGGGGTTTCTTTCCTTTTTTTTCCCCCCAGCCTATGAAAACGCCTGTACAAAATTTATCATGGGGTGAAGAAACCCGCTCTCTGAAACTCTCCGGACAACCGGAGCTGAGCGTGCTCCCAGACTTGCTGAAGAGGAGGATGGATTTATGGGAACCTTCCTAAACTCATTCAGCTCCAAAACAAACCGCGAGAGATTGACAAGCACTGCTCATAACTGGTAAAATCATTGCCTTTGAGCTGGGAGCTGGAGCACAATGGGAAGATGCTTCCCCAACCCTCATCCCAGGGTTGGGGAGCAGGTGCAGGAACCCACAGAGGGGCTTCCTGAGTTGGGAACAGTCGCAATTAATTTTATCACTTAATAACTTTCTGATCGTAAATGCAGGTGCTGTACCTGTGCCGAGCTGAAAAACCCGAGGCAGGAGAAACATTTTGGCTGGTCAAGTTAATGGCTTGAGCTCTGAATGAGAGATTTTTAATTCCACTTGTGCACTGGATCCAGCCCTGAGATATTTCAAAGAATATCTGTAATGATTTAAAAGCGTTACAAGGTGCTGGAAGTTAAAGTCTTAATTTGGGCTGGGGACCTTAAAAACACAACGAAGAGCTTACTTGAGGCTCATACGTGGAGTGAGAAATGCACTGCCCATAAAACAGTCAAAAATGAAACCAACAGAGGTTAAATATAATGGTTATAGCTGAGCAAAGAGAGCTTAATTGTCAATTCAGAGGGAAATGTCAACTCTGCAATGGAAACATCTACAGGAATTTATAGTGAGGAACTATTTGGCAAAATGTCTTCCAGCCCCAATCTATGGCCAGTGATTGAGATAATTGCTGCAAAATGATATTGCCTGGCATTGCAAAAAGAGGGGTAAGAGCCGCTGGCGCTGCCAGGAACGCCGAGGTCCAACCTGCCCTCCTTAAAGAACACGGAGAGCAAAGAGACAGAGACCCTAAGGGGGATCACCTCTTCCACTTCAGGGAGATGTTGTCCAGGCAAAGGGTTTTTCTAAAAGAAGAAAAAATATTTCTGCAGCATTGGGATGTGAACTTTTTCTGTAAACCCACTGATTCCTCAGCCCTCACTAACCAGTTGCACAAGGGCACAGCAGGGCTGGGGCTGGCCAGGAGCTGCTGTTCCAGCACAACCTTCCCTTCCCATCTCACCTCATCTCTCTGATGCAGCCAAAAGATTTTTGCTATGGAGGGAAAGAGATCTCTGGGGACACTGCCTTTGAGAGGAAACATCCTTTCTCTCAGTCCCAGGAACCCCAGCAGATTCCCAGAGCTCCTACAGCCAGCCCAGGTCCCCCCACTTGGCTGAAGTCTCAACAAAGCCCCCCAAGAGTAGGTTTTGGACAGCACTGTTAGGGCTGGGCAAAGAGGCTTCACCCCATGGGATGCACCAGCTCAGATCTGATGCCCAGACCAACCCAGTGAGGCTGAATCAAGCAAAACTTCAGGACAGAGCACACATTCTGGTGGCAACAGCCCCACCAAGGAGCTTCTCTCTCAGTGGACAACCTAGCTGAATAACCAGGCTCCCCTGACCCTAAAGCCAGCACCGGGAGGCAGAAGGGGACCTGTCATAACCCAAATGTTATCCCAACAAGCACCTCTGCGCCTGAATAACAGGAGGGGAAACCGGGAACGCCCCCACTCCCCCATGCTGAGCCTTTATCAGCACTTAATTAAAACTTGACAAGAAGATTAACACACAGAAGGCAACTTTAATTAACTTAATATCACTTCCCATTTCCTGATTCCTTGCAGCAGACCAGACACCTGCAGATCTTAACACAAAATCAAACAAAAAAGGGGAGCACGGGGAGGGCAACAGAGCGAGGAGATGCCTTGGCCGGCAGCAGAAGCTTCTCAAACTTCCCTCCACCGCCCCTGCTCCCCCTGGGCTGCCCTGAAGAGTTTTCAAATGTCAACAGTCACCGTTCCCCACTGGGCCCACCCCAGGGGTGTCTGCTTTCCAAAATGCATCTATTTGTTTGATTTATTCATTTCAAGCAACTTTCCTGGGGATTCTCAAGAAGCAAAAGGCCAAGAGGATGGCAAGAAGGGAGCACATGTTGCCCATCCACCCCATGCTGCCGCTTAGCGATGGAGAAAGGGAGGGCATTGATCAGAAACATCATTGCCTTGCTCCTCCTAGTGATATTAGAGCAAACACAGAATCAGGAATGGTTTGGGTTGGAAGAGACCTTCAAGACCATCTTGTCCAACCATTCCCCTGGCGCTGCCAGGGCATCACTACCCCTTGTCCCTCAGCACCGCATCTCCATGGCTTGGGAACCCCTCCAGGGATCATGGGGACTCCACCTCTGCCCTGGGCAGCCTGGGTCAGGCTGCGACAACCTGTGCGGGGAAGAAATTGTTCCCAATATCCAACCCAAACCTCCTCTGGCAGGAGTTTTAAACAGCCTGGCATAGGATGTTTCTCCCTGAAAGAAGCCACACAGGGAAGAGGAACGACTCCAGCACTGACATGCGCTGCAGCGGCCTGAGATCACTTAAAGAACCCAGAGTGAAGCCGAGGTGGATGAACTGCACAAACCACCACACTGAACCTTCAACTGCTTCTCTGTCACAATCGGTTTGCCGTATACCAAAAAAACCCCCCCATGTTATTGTTAACTTTCTCCTTCAATTGTGTTTTCTGTGTCCCCTCGTGCCTCTGCCCCCACCAATTTCCTGACAGCCTTGGGAGGAACAATGCACCGACCGATTATTTTTTCCTCTAGAGATTCACAGCTCGTGCACCGAGGAGGGCCAAGGACTGAGGGTGCCCTTCCCCAGCTCCAGCTCCAGCTCTGGATCCTTCACAGCATTGACAAGTTCAGCCAGCTTGGATAGGTCTGCTCCTTCCAGAAGGAAGAGCAAGGCTTATTAGGGTGCTTTTTTTCCATTGCTTTGGAGTGTATTTATTATTAGATCGGGGCAAAGTAATTCAGCTCCAAGGGGAAGAACCTCTCAGCCACGCTGCACAGCTATGCAGCTGATGCAGGAACACACACAGCGCTCCAAAGGCAGGTGTCTGCTGCACGTGTGCATCTGTGGTTCCTCTATCTCTCTCTTTTTGGCTGCCATTCTATTTCTTGATGCTGTGAATTTAGTTAGATATGATTTAGTGAACTGCTGTAGTCTGATTTTCTAGGGAGAGTTTTGTTTGGGTTTGATTGGGAATGGAAGAGGAGTTGTTATAGAATCATGGAATGGTTTGGGTGGGAAGGGACCTTTCAAGCTCCTCTGGTGCAATCCCCTTGCAGGGAGCAGGGCCATCTGCAACTAGAGCAGGTTGCTCAGAGCCCCCAACAACCTCCCCTGCAATGATGCCAGGGGTGGTGCGAGTGTTTGCAGGTGGCCAGGGAGTCTCCCAGACTGGGTCTGGCCCAGCTTGTATCAGCAAACCCTCACCCTAGGTCCCAGCACGCAGTGTAGGGGCCTGAGGCTGCAAAAAACCTCTCTTCACAGATCGCACGGGTGTGCTTTGGAGGCCGATGCTGCTGCCAGGCTCTAATTCCCCACCACAGCCTTCCACTTGAGCAACAACCTCTGCCAAGCTGCGGCGTTGGCAGCACTGGTGCCCAGCCCCATGACACCTGGGCCACTCGAGCCTGTCAGAGAACAATTCCTTGCCAAGTAACCCAAATCACAGCGCTCTCCAGCAGCTAAATATAACCCCCAGTCACTGCAGCAGCCTCTCTGCTCGCAGCCTGTGTCTGTCCTGGAGGAGAGGGGACCTGGGGGATGGAGGACGGGGATGGCTGGAGCTGCCTCGTGTAGGCAGCTGACACCTCCATCCCCTCCGGCGCAGGGCCCGAGGGAGCTGCAGTGCCCGTCCCAGCAGGTTTCCTTCCTGGCCAGCAGTGAGGGAAGCCAGGCAGCAGCACCAGCCACCCTCCCCTTGAACTGTCCGCTGAGAATCCCGACAGAGAAGAGCAAAACCCACCCCCTCACTCTGGTTTTCAGGACCCAAGCAGTTCCTTTTCACATAGCCACCACCTGAACACCAACTGGCATGAGGCCGTGAGGACACCAGCTCTTGTCACCTCTACCCCCTCTCTCATATTCTTTTGTTCTCCAAGAGGATATCTTTGAGAACCTCCAATTCCGAGTCCATTCCCACAAGGACCAGAAGGACAGGAGGCTGTGGGAGATGGACAAGAATTTAAAACCCTAAATGGACAGAAATAGGCCATCCTGAGTGGGGGTCTCAACCCCTCACAGTATTTCAGAGGGGAAAAGAGAGACAGACCCTCCTCCCCCACCTTGTACCAATATGGTGTAGGGTTTAAAGGAGGCTCCCCATGGTGAGGAGCTTCAAAGTCTCTCCAGCCCCTCCCACCGAGTGTCCTCCTGGTTCAGTTCCACTCTCCACATTTAAGTGCCTTTCATCCTTCCTCTTCTTCGTCCTCCTCTTATTAGGTTCCCTTCCCCCACTCCCGCCCACTCCCACCCTTGCTGGAGACTGCCTTTGGTCAGGAGCCCAATGGGAACCAGCTGTCAGGCGGAGCTGGGATATCCTGGAGAAAACAGCTTGAAAATACCTCCCCCCCACATCCCCCTCCATGGCAAAGGAAAAAAACTCTGCCGCAAAATGGCCCTGCAGATGGAAAAGGCATCCTGCAGGCCACCCTCCTCCTGACCTGCGTGGGTCCAACCCGCTGGCTGGGTACCAGGAGGTCCAGGCTCCCGGCTCCCTTTGGAACCCTGAACCCATCCTGTTTGTCCTCCTCCTGCCAGCGAGACCCTCCTGACCTGCACAGCAAGAGCCCAGGGCCCTCACACCGGAGCTTTTTGTATTAATGGTCCTTTGTCGAGCTCTCCAGCACACCTCGCTCCAGCACTGCTCTTCAAAGATGTTCCTGCCCTGCCCGGCCTGGGGATTGTTGTTGTTTAAACAGCAGCAGCAGCAGCAGCCACACAAGCTGTCCTGGCTTTGCAGGGTGGTCTGTAATTGCTTCCTGTCCTCTCCAGCAACTGCCTTCATTTGTTTGAATTTCTGCCTAATCTCAGAACTGGGGGAGTTTGGAAGGAGAGATGCTCAGGCCATGCTCATGGGTGTCTCCTCATGCTGGGCTTTGGAGATACAGCCTGGTCAAGTCACAATCCCACAACCAGGGGAAAAAAAAAAAAAAAAAAAAAAAGGAATTAGAAAAAGCTGAGCTTAAAATAACCCAGGCAAGGCAAAAGCTGGTCTCAGTGAAGCTGAAGTCCTCGGTTTAGAGGTGCCGTGAGACCGAGGCTTGCTGTGGTCCTTGGATGTGGCAACTGGAGCCCAGGTGTGTGCCGGCAGGAGCGGGATTGGAAAAAGGAACAGGGGGATGGGGAGAAATGAAATGTTATTTCTCAGACTTCAGAGCTTCGCTGTTCTTGGTCGTATTATGGCCCGAGCTGTGCTTGGGGTGGATTTTATCCAAGCTGGTTCACACACATCCCGCTGATTTCCCAGCGTGCTGGTTCTGCGTCTCTGCGCTGGCCTCTGAGCTCCCATTATACTGAGGCAGGAAAAGGGTATGCTGGGGCTGGCCGCGAGCAGAGCCGAGCTGCTCAGCAGCCTTCATACTCAATGCTGAAAGTTCTCTTTTTTCCCCTCTCACCAAAAAAACAAACTTTGGCTTTTTGTTGGAATGGGAAGTGCTGTGGATAATGTCCACTTTCAACAGCATTTTCTGCATTGATAAACTGAAGCTTTTAAAGCAAAATGCCCCAGATGGTGCTTCCAGAAGTAAGAAACATCTTCCAGCATAAACCCTTATGGTTTGTCTGGAGCAAGAAACTAAACCAGCTTTGTTCTCAGGGTCTGGTGCGTGACCGAGGCAAAAGGACAGAGGAGAGGAACAGGGTGTGCGGTGCAGCCCCCACCCTCCGCTGGGGACATCCCCAGGCTGGGCCACCCCTGCCCCTGACACCAGCGTTGTACTGGCTGGATCCACATCTGTATTCAGAGGCACAGCCTAGAAATTACAAATGCAATGAGAAAATGTGATGGATACTGATTATATCTCCTTGGGATGGTGCTTCCAGCTGGAATCTTCAGAGCTCGACTAGAAGAGGATGCTGCAAGCGGGAGGAGAGATGCCTGGTGGCTGGGAGTCCCAGGCTGGAACCGTGCAAAGGGATGGTCGAGAAAAGGGAGGATTTTACTAGAGGGGAGATAAAGGAGGTGTGGGCTGGATGGGGACATGTGTGCAGTGGGGGAGTGGGAGAAGGGGAGGCTGTGCAGAGCAAGAGGAAGGCCACTGCTCTGCCTCTGAGCGGATATGGGCGAGTCTCCTGCCTGTGCTGCCGCCGTGTGCCAGCAGGCCCTGGCTGAGAGCCCTTCGGAAAACCTGCTGGTGCAGGGGCATTACCAGCGAGGCTGACACGGGCACGAGTGAATGAAAACCTCAGTGCCTTTTAATACCCCTCTTCATTAAACTGGAGTGGTGAGATGATGGTGCTGCACAGACCAGGCTGGGCTGGCTCCTTTGAATTCTGCTCATAGGGGGTCACCAGCCTGTGTCACGGGACTGCGGGGACAGAGAGCCTGGAGTAAAAGCAGTCACAAAAACACTGAACAAGCCCATTGCCACCCCTCACCCCTCAACATATTTCTCCTGAATGGCTTTGCAAGCTGTTCCTGCTCCAGATGCAACTCCCATATTTCACATCTACCTGCGGCCGGCTCGTCGTGTGCATGGCACCGCTCAGCACATATTGAAAATATCTCGTCCCACCGTTCCATTTAAACTGCACAGATATTACGTGTTAAGTCATATTTTATATGTGGCTGCACATATTTTAAATTAACCTATGGACAATATGAGACCTGATGGCTCTTTAATGTCGCTCGCTGCACACAGCCCCCATGGCAGATGCTGCTCACAATACTTGTATGAAGTCCCACGAGCGCTGGCTGCCTTGGTGGGATGTGGACCATCACGTGGCCCTTCCCAAGCCAGAATGAGCAGCACTTTGCTGGGCCAGCCTGGTTGGTCCTTGCCTTTCAGGACTGGGTCAGGCCTTCGAGGCACCCGCTTCAATGTATTCTGGAGCAGTTCAAAGCTCAATGCTCGCTCCCCAGTGCAGTTTCTTCAGCACAGCCCGAGTCCCTTCTCTGCTTCCAGCTTTGAGACCACGCTCCAGCAGCTCCAAAGCTCTTCAGGTGCTTTTCATATCACCCTCCTCATGCCTCCAGCAGCTTAGGCTCCAGGTTTGTTGCTTCATGAGAGGCGCTGCCTAGCGAGGACGACACAGGCTCTACAGATGGTATTCCAAATGAGACACAAACTGGGAAAAAAGCTGGTGCATTTGCTTGGGCATCCTCACCATGAGAGCTCGGGTTTGGGCTGGTGGGCTTCCATGGCCCCAGCTCTCCTCTTGCTCAGCCTTCTGGTTTTGGCACAAAGTATCACCAATATCCGTTCATAGAACCATAGAATTGTTTTAATGGAAAAGACCTTTAAGATCATAGAGTCCAGCTGTAAACCCAACACTGCCAAATCCACCACTAAATCACCACCTCAAGTGCCATATCTACACATCTTTTAAACCCCTCCCCTTCCTCATATCCTTTCCCTCTCTCCTTGCCTGATCACAGGCAGCTTTCAGCGGAGCTCTGGTCCCATTGTCTGGCATTCTGTTGCTTC
>WEIS01076316.1:0-25645 GCA_013389965.1 Todus mexicanus | reverse complement strand
CTTGAAAACCTCTGAGGATGGAGGCTCCAAACCTCTTTGGATACCTAATAGTGGAAAAGCTTTTCCTTCTGTCATACCAGCTGGCCTAGTTCTTATTCTACTCCTTCCCCAGACCCCTGAGACAGGAGATCAGGTCAACAGAGACAGTGTCAGGGCAGGCAGTCAGTGAGGAGAGTGCAATGAGCCCACCACCCACAGCAGCAGCCTTGCTCCCACCATTCATACTGAAGGTCCCACCCACCCTGCGATATCGCTAAAAATTTTGGCCTTGTGCCTACAACTTGTCTGTTGTGAAAAAAACCTGCAAGGAACCGATGATCACTGGAAGCATTAAGTGGCAAACGTTCTGCTCTAGCCACCTGCTGACATTTGCGAAGAGATTTTCACAGGGAGGAAATTCAGAAATGCACTTTAAAAGAAAAACCAGAAGGAAACCCAGGATGGTCTTGATGTCCTGCTATTCTCAAAAGCAGTGGGGACCTGCAGCTGCTGGTTTTTATAAGCCCTCAAGAGGTGCAAACAGTAGGACATAAACAAGATGGAAATTGTCTGCAACGTGGGAACAGGGCTCTGTCTTCTGTAGATGTCACAAAGCCTGACCACAGGGAGCAGAAAGAAAGGGATTTATTCCAGTAATGGAAAGGAGAGGGAAGTAGAGAGTAAAAAAGGTGAAACATTTCGCCAGCTTGTCACAGCTGATGTAAGACGGCACAGGAACAGGAGCACTGCTTTGTGGGAACGGCATAATGAGATTTTCTTATCAACTGGAGGGAACATGACAGAACAGATTACGATCTCTGAAAGAAACGGATTTAATTTACCTGAAATCATCAAATGCCTATCAGAAAGAGACCTGTTTATGAAATAAAACAAAATCACCAGCACAAAGCAGCTGGATAATTCCAGACAAAAGCCCCTTTCACTCTCCTTGCTTAACCATTCTTGACAAATCGACATCAAAAGACCCACTAAAGTTAATCAGCTGTTACATTATAGTCACTTGCACACGAAAATGAAACTCTTGGCTGAAAATACCAGCACCCACTTTTGGGGATAGGACTCTTGGCAAAGAAAAAATGACCCTGTGGTAAATACTCAGCAGAGGAGCAGGAGATGGGTTTGGTTGTGATGAGAATCCATGTGACAAAAAACAAGTGTCAGTACTGGGAAAAAGGAAGGTTTCATATTCCCAGTGTGAACTCTACTACGGAGGGAATTCCTTTGGTACTTCCTGACTTCCCCAGTGCACTGATGATGACAGAGAAATGACTCATAAGCATTACGGCAGTTTGGAGCTCATCAATGACGTATCTGTAGGGCCTTCCTCCAGCACGTCATTGAGCACAGCTCAGTGAGGCAGCACAGGACGCAAGGACAGCCTGCCAGCAATTTCTCTTCCAGTGGAGAGAAACTGCACTTTGCCTTCTAGAGGTGCTAGAGTAGCACCAAGCTCTCCAGAAGGCAAGGTAACCAGTAAACACTCATCTAGGGCCTAGAGGTGTGTTAGGCAAGGGGAATTTGTTCAAACTAATTGGCCTTAGACAGAAGTGGTGTCACTCATCGCAGTGCCCTAGTTCTCAGTCCTATTTAGAGCCTCACAGAAGAAAACAGAAGTTGAGTGAGAGGTACCAGGCAGATCATGTTTCGAGAGCTCCTGAGCAAGACAGTCCTTTACACTGGCTGTTGGTTTCTGAGTCCCCCGTCCTGCTTTGAAAAGCAGTAAAGGAAAATTTGAGACAGTGAGGAGAAGAGAAAGTGTTTTCTTACCAAAGTTCCCCAAGCTGTTCTCTCTTGTATCTACTCGCACCTCTAGGGCCTTCACTCGCTGCAGGTCATCTACCCCTGTCAAAACTTTCTGCAAAGACAAGCAGAGATGTATCTGTACACTCATGCAATAAACCAGATGACACAGGAGCAAAAAGGGGTAGACAAGCTTTCAACCAGTGCTTTGTCAACACATACTCCAGGTGATAATGGCCAGATGTCAAGCACATTGAAATAAATTCAGTAGTCAGAGATCTTTCTTCCTCACAGTTCTGAATTATTCTAGTCTCACATAACTTCTATGCTGCTTCAAGAGTCAAAACTGTGGGTTACGCTCAAGCCACAAATCACCAAGAAGCTGACATGCCAATTAACTTCACTTAAACCCTATGTCCACGCTTTAAGATTTATCTAAAACTTCTACTAATCCTATGTTAAGTGTCACCTGTAATCAAAAAGGCACTCAGTAGTAACACCTGAAAAAACACACTGTTTAGCTTTGGAATCCAAAACTATGATAAGGAAACCTGATTCCAGCTCAAGCAGCTCAATTTGCTAGAAGATGAGAACGCTAATCACATGAATTGCAAATTCATCTGAAAAGATCCAGGCAATGCAACCAGAAACCTCAAAAATATTTTGTTATTCTTGCAAAAATCTTAGCGATAGGATCAACCACTGCATTAATCAAGGGGGAGGTATGAATGCAAGATCTTTCCTAGCTTATCACAGGATCTTTCCTAATATCCTGAAGTCTGTGTTGGTAGACATATGTAGCTTTTGCCTTGGCAAGAGGGAAGCAGGAGGACAGAAACAGTAGAAGCTATACGCAGAGGAGAGAGAGAGGCTCCAGGACACAGCCAGTGAAAACTACAGCAAGGTTGTGAAGTCCTGAGATGCCAGGCTGCAATTCCATAAGCAGCTGAAGCAATCTCACGTTACCTCTGCTCTCATAGAGTCATAGAATCATCTAGGCTGGGAAATACCTTCAAGATCATCAAGTCTAACCATTAACCCCACTCTACATGTCTACTGCCAGACCACGTCCCTCAGCACCGTATCTACATGACTTTGAAGCCCCTCCAGGGACGGTGATTCAACCACTGCCCTGGGCAGCCTGGGCCAGGCCTTGACAACCCTTCCAGTGAAAAAATTCTTCCTAATGTCCAACCCAAACCAGGTACAAATAGAGTCCATTCCCTCTTGTTCTATCTCTTGTTCCTTGGGAGAAGAGACTGCCCCCACCTCTCTACAACCTCCTTTCAGGCAGCCGTAGCGAGCAAGGAGGTCTCCCCTTATCCCCTGTTCCTTCCTGCTGTGACCCAGCTACAATCTCCTCATTTTCCCCCATCCAGGATACATGTCCCGCCACCTCCACCGCATCAGTTTTGGGTGCTTAGTGGATCCTTCTATGCAGGAATTCAACAAAACAGACCAGGAGGGAACTCTATCCTTTCTTCCTGATGGGTTAGTGGTTCATAGAGGGGCCTGAAACACTGCTTGGGAGATGAGGAACAAGGCTTTTGTGTCACAGTAACTGCCTGAAAGAGCTGATGCTAAGCACAGTGATACAACTGCTAAATTTTCACCTTTCTGTGCCAAAAGAGTTAGGATGTGGGGCTAAAAAAAGCCCACTGAGAAGAAATGGCTCATCCTGGCACCAGTGTCTCCTCCTCAATGATGCAAACACCACCGTGGGCTGAGAGAATTATTGTCCTTTCTCTCACTTATTTAAGATGAAAGCAGGAGGCCATTCAACAGTCTCCACAAACGGGAGAGAAGTTTGCTTACCATTATAAAGTTTCGACATTCTTTTGTTTGTTTGATAAGGGGGAAATTATTCATTAAAATGGAATGCGTAGGACCACCTCTGTTTATGAGTTTTGGGAAGAAAAAAGTAACCACAAGAACATCTCGTTCATTTTACAGGGAAAAACCCACGGTTGCGACATTCCTGCTTGTGAAGCAAAATCTGTATTGCGCACAAGCAACTACAACTTTACTCACTCTGATGGTTCCAGGTCCTCATACAAAGGACGAAATACAGCGCAAGTGTAACTGAGAGGACAGTTTAACAGGCCATGGTTTCCTGAAAAGGCTGAGTGCCCCTCCTGGAGAAACTGGTTCCCTTTGTAAGGTCTTGACTTGGACTCCTATGGAACACTATTATCTGAGATCTTCAGTTGCTCTTGAACTGTCTTTCATAGAATCATTAAGGTTGGAAAAGACCTCTAGGATCATGAAGTCCATTTGTATTTAGAATTATTTTTAATCTTTCTTTTTTTAACCGTGATTTTAGCAGGCTGAACCTAAGAAAGCTTCTACACTTGCCTCCCCACTAGAGTATGAGAAACAAAGATCTAAGGTGAAAATTTCGGCATCTAGAAATTTCCTTTCTATCCTCAGATGCAGCCACCACAAAAAGAGGTTCTCTCCTGCAGAGCAGGCCAGCTTACCAATGACAGACAGCTTTCAGTGCTGAGTAAACATGAGATCCATCACTCCAAGACACATTTTGCAGTGACCTCTTTCACAGATGACACCGTCTGTCACATAAAACAAGCAGACATAAGAAACAAGAGCTAGCTGATGTCCTGGCACGTAACCATGCACTTGGATCACTGGACTTGGACACAAGCTTATTGTCATTAAAGGAAGCTCCTTCTGAACAATATCTCCCCATCAAAGCAGTCTTAAGAGCCTACATTATTAGAAGATGGAATAAGAAGCCTCAGAACAGTACGAAGCTAAGGGTCATATGCTTTTTCAGTAGAGTAGCAGAAGGTCATGGCAGCACACGGAGCCCTTGCCTGTCTCCTTCACTACCTGCAAGCTCCCTGCATGTTGTCTTTCCCCACAGCATCCCTAGACAGCCCCCTTCCAAAGTTTGCAGAATTATAGAATGATAGGGGTTGGAAGGGACCTCTGGAGATCATCAAGTCCAACGCCTCTGCCAAAGTAGGGTCACCCAGAGCAGGTTGCACAGGAAATTCTGCTCCTTCTTCTCTTTCAAAATCCAAGCACAAAGTTCTATTCTCTCCTCTTCTACATTTCCCTATTCCTTCTCCTCACTCCAGGGACTACCAGTGTGCTTCTTTGCCCTCCTTGGCCTCTTTCAGATCCACCGTTTGTACTTTCTCCCCCTGTCTGACACACGAGCTGCTCAGCACATCCCAATTTTGTACAGTGACAGGCAGAGCTGTGCCTTGAGTGCTGGAAAGGGTTATTGGCTGCCACCAGCAGCTCTTTGATCTATAGATAGCCGCCTCGAAGCATGTGCTAACCAGATGCGACAGACTCTGTGTGTTCTCTGCCTCTGCTTCCCCAGTCTGCTTTCGCAAGAGTCTCTGTGAAAATCGCTGTCCTTCCATCTGCTGATGCTGAGGGGATGCTCAGGGAGTTTGGAACTGATTGGCCGTGGGATGCAAAAGCAATTGTACTAGGCAAAGGAAATGAGAAAGGCTCTCGGGCTGAGGCGATGAGCTCATTTCAAGGCACTAGAAGGACAGAGGCCCCAGGTGTTGACTGCAAGCAAAAGGCCGGGGAGGCAGTTCAAGAGAAGGTTATGTGGGGAATGGTTCCTGGGGAAGAGAGCTGGGCCACTCCCACTCCCCAGACACCTTTCTTGGCATACTGGTGCAGCTGCAAGTGCGATACGCCTCATGTGTCACAGCTAAAATTCTGGCACCAGGACTGGGGGAGATTTAGAGAAGGACGTGGAGGCGTTTAAACAAAAATGACACATATTGAGTAGAATCTCCCTTTTATGTTGCTGTTTAATGTTAAAGCACAGGAATTTTCATTAAAATTGGAAAGAAGGCATATTTAGGAAGAATTTTGCTGCTATTGGGTAGCAAAAGAAAAAAACCAGCATCTTGGTCAGACACACTGAAGGGATCATCAGAGAGATGTCTGGCACCATATGGGGAGAAGTGATGCTAAGACACTCTGCATCTCAGTGTTCCTCGGATCGTGCCAGGGACAGGACAGGTGGCTGCCCTAGGTCAGAGGTGTCCTGCTGTGGTTTCAGGTCCTGGCCGCCTGTCCATGGCTCCCAGGGCTGCTTTGAGAGCTGGGGACATAAGATGTCTCTCCCTATGCCCCATGGATGCTCACAGACATGAAGGTGCTGGGCCATCAAGGGAGTTCCTTGGCTGTTCACAGCTGCTCAGCCTCAATATAGAGCAGATAAAAAGGGATCAAAGATCTATTCTAGGCACAGTTGGAGTTGCAAAAGAGTTATTTTACAGCAAAAAGATACCTCAAAAACCCTAACTGTAATTAATTCCAGGCTGGTTGTTGGTGTTCAGAGAGGATTCTTCTTGCCACCCAGCGTGGCAGGTATGTTTCCTGAAGAATCAAACATCACAATCTTCCCGGCACGCGCTCTCCAAGAAGGTGGCCTGACAGCTTGATTTTGGGCAGCAAACATTACACTCCATCCGAAATTTGCTTATTTGAAAGGAGAACTCTCCATGGTGAAACACCACACAATTCTTTGAAGACAAATACGCAGTAAATAAAACAAAGACGGATAACATGCAGTTCACATTTTTGTACTTTCTTCAGAACAGGAGTAAAACTGTTCTCCATGACGTCATGCAGAAGCTATTAGTAAATAATTTAGCCAGTATGTTAAGAAGCAGCTCTGTGATGGCTCACAAGCCATTCCCACCATGCAAAACGTCTGGCCAATATCTAACCGGAGAGCGTGCACTAGTTTGGGAAGCTTGTCCTCTGACTGACAAGAAGGGCCAATAAGTATCCTGTGAAAAACTGCAAGTGAAAAATACTTCCCAACTGGCAGAACAGTCACCTGGGGACGCTGCAAAATCCAGTTCAGGCCCCACTTGCAGCTCTCTGTAAACTCCTTCACCGGCAGATAACATCTGTTCAATTAAAGCTGGTGTATACAACCGGTTTCTTCTCTCTTCCCTAGATTTTTCACGTACTCTAAGAAAAGCCAACGTGTTGCTGAAGAGCACGTTGCGTGCAGCTGTCAGAGAAGCATTTCCAGCTGTGCGGTTATTTTGCTGATCCTGGTTAATTTGGCCAAGGCAGGAATTCCTGAGCGGTGAGCTTATTTTCTTTTAATACTACACCTGTATGCAAATACTCAGTTCATGTCCATTCATGTGCTCAGTGGATTTTGCAGCAATTTTCTTTCAAATCCCCAACTTGTGTAATCTCTCCCTGCACCAAAAAAAATTAAAACAAAAGGATACTGCTACAAGTATGATAAAATAGTTCTTTTAAGAAGAAAATGCACAGAACGTTAAGGTTGTAAGTGATTCTAAGCCAAGGGATTTTCAGTGACAGCACTTCCCTGTGCCGAAGCCTCCACGCCATGCCAGCAGATCTACCTGGACAGGGCTCTGCCCAGTCTTGCCATCTCCAGCTCAGCTGCCCACCAACTCAAGCAGAGGATTCACAGTACTGACACCCTCTGGGTTTAAAATCAGTTTTAAGGCTCTAATGCTGCAAGCTGCTGAGAGATCTCCCAATTATTGCAACCTTCAAAAGGCAGGTGGGGCACCAGAAACTCGCTCAGAAACAGCCGGCATCATTTCTGCGGGAGGAAACAAGTTTAAACCACAGGCTAAATTAATGTGCAGGTCAGGAGTGGACAGGATAGTAGATATTGTTACATCAGTTTTTGCCTGGAATTTGTTTTAAGTAGCAGGATGAGCACTAATTTAACAACAACTCCAGTGTTCGGGTAAGACCATATCAAAGGAAAGCTCTGACACGAAATGAGGCTTTGTAATTTGTTGTCCAGTTCACAGTGTTGTTTACTACTATCTGCTACCTTCACCAACCTGGCCTAGCTCTGAAACCAGCTGTGCTTGGAGCAGAAGATCCAGCTGGAAGACCTCCAGAGGTCTCTTCAAACCTAATTACTATTTTTTAAATGATTATACAATTCTAATGAAGGACGCAGCAGATCCAGTTACTTCCATCTCCTCGACTCCACTTAATTTATCAAGATTTTACACTTGGTTCCTTAATCTCTTGCTCTTTTCTCAAACCTATTTAGCTTATAGCTGAGAGGAAAACTTGCTGTGGAGTTAAAAAGGAAACGATTGACTCATTTCATCCAGAATCCAATCTGCTGTTCCAGGACCCTCCAGGCTTTTCTTCTCCCCAGGACAAGTGCAGACCATCTGAAACAGGCTAACCTCCCGAGCAACAAAACTAACCACCACTTCCCAACACGTGTTCCTAAGCTTAGAAAACATAATGAACTGGAGCAGGATCAATAAATAGCAAAATGAAAAGAGTACTTCCTTTCTTCTCTGAAGATCACACGCAAGCGTGATTAGTTTTGATAACGTGACAATATCTGGAAGATCATTGGAGCGTGTAAAAGGAGTTTATTCTGAGAAGTGGAATGGTTCTGGTGGAAGTCAGGAAAAGATCCTTTGCAAAGAGTGGGGAGGGGAAGGGGAAGATTATAGAACACACTAAAAAGCCGATTCAAGACAGGTGGAGCCCTTCATTTCAGTTCCTCCACATTGAAGGAGAAATCTGTACCACAGCCCTAATGAAGTTAAAAATTAATTGCCAATGAATATCCAGTTGTCAGAACAAAGAGAGAATGGGGAACTTGCCCACCCTGGTATTCTACAACATCTGACAGCCCCACGCGAGCGCAGCACAAGTACAGGCAGAGCAGGGAGCTGGAAATATAAAGAGGACAGGCACAAAGGGAAAAGCAAGAGCATCTATTCATACAGATGAAGATTAAACATTACAAAAGAAAACTGACAGTGATACCAGCAGAATGAATAAAAAGAACATCTAATGACACCAATCCTTTCCTCAAAAGCTTTTGACCTGCAGCTTGGATGAAGTATATTCAAGTATAAAAGGGCACTAGACGACATGGCACCGAGAGAGCTGGCAGCAAGCAGGAGCTGCAGACGATGGGACTAACGTAACGGGGCTACAGAATCACTCAGGGCTGTAAAGTGAACCTTGTGCTGAAGCAAGGCCACAGAAAGAGGTGTTGGAGCAGGTACAGAGAGCGGCAACCAAGCTGGTTAAGGAATTAGAGAACATGTCTTATGAGGAGAGGCAGAGGGAGCTGGGATTGTTTAGCCTGAGGAAGAGAAGGCTGAGAGGTGACCTTATTGCTCTCTACTGGAAGGAGGTTGTAGAGAGGCCGATGTTGGTCTCTTCTCCCTAGTAACTAATGTCAGGACAAGAGGAAACGGCCACACGTTGTGCCAGGGGCAGTTCAGATTGGATATTAGGAAAAATTTCTTCACTGAAAGAGCAGTTAAACATTGGAACGGGCTGCACAGGGAAGAGGTGGAGTCACCATCCTGAAGGTGTTAAAAAAATGAGTAGACGTGGCACTTCAAGGCATGGTCTAGTGGCCATGGAGGCGTCTGGTAGAAGGCTGGACTTGATGATCTTAGAGGTTCTTTCCAACCTTAACGATTCTATGATTCTATAAGACCACAAACCCTGAAGTGAGTAAGCATAAGATTGAAGTGAGATGAGGATCCACTATGGAGAGGAGGAAGAAGAAGAAGAGAATAGGCAAGGGAACGATGATTTTAGAGAAGTTGTCTTACGTGCTATGTGGTCCAAGAAGGTAAAAAGGAGGAAAAAAAAAAGGAAAAAGAAAAGAAGAATCAGTTTAAGCCAAACCTTCCTTCCTTTGAAGGAAAACAACCTGGCAACTGGTGGGGAAAAAAGTGAAGGAATACAAGTATCACACCTTTTAGAGAGTCCTGCATAGTGAGGACTGCTAAAGGAATCACAGAATTGCCTCAAGTGGAAAAGACCTTTAAGATCATGAGTCCAGTCATTAACTGAACACTGAGAAGACCTCGACTAAACCATGTCCCTCAGCACTGCGTCTNTCTGCAAGAGACGACGTTGCATTGGAGCCTGCCAATGTTCTCACACTCAACAGAGGGACATCCCTCTGGAAACAGGACAAACAGACCTAAATGTGCGGGCACAGATGAGGCCACAGGCTGCAATTCAAGGTGTCAGATCTTCACAGCAAGATCTGCCAGCCTCCTCGAGCTCAAACAGCACTGGTGCAACACAGAACGCTGCAAGGGCAAGGAGTAGAGTGAAATGTGCATCTCAGGACAAGAACCTCCCTCAGGAACCTCCATCAGGTGTCCAGAAACCTGCCTACGCAGCACAGCACAACCGGGGCCTATGCCCTTGTTGGAACGAAAAATAATTTTACTTTAATGAGCGTGTATTTTAAAAATCTATTAGTTTCCTTCTTGGAGCACTTCAGAGAATAAAATCAATAACTCCTAAAATATTCACGGCTATGAGACAATCAGGAAGATATTGCAAGTGTATTGATTTAAGCAAAGCAACCTTTCAAGCCATTGGGTTATCAATAGCATGGGGTTCTCTACAAAAAAAATAAAATAATAAAAATGCCTGTGAAAACTTGTTATAAATTAAATGTTTGAACAGAGTCTCTACTCTTACATTTGCAGCTTCAGAGGCAGTAAATTTATGGAAGTGGCGGTTTCCATCCGCTCAACATAAAGGTCAAAGAATAGATAGATTTGAGATGTTATTAAAACAGGCTATAAACATTGTCAATGTTTCCTTGACAATGTCACCGAATTTATTCTCTGAGCAGGAAGCAACCCAGCTATGCCAACACAAACGGCGGGTTCCAGGGCCAGGAAATAACAGTGACCAGAAAAATTAGTTGGCCAGTACGCACCCGTTTAAAGGAGTCTTTGAAATGGAATTCGTAAGGAATACAAAACATTAATACACATAAAGAGGCAAGACTCGATTAAGTTCAAGAGGGCACATGTGAATAATAAAAAAGTATTTTCCATTTTGAAAAATAGCTTAGAATTGCGGGGGGTGGGGGTGGGGGTGAGGGAGGAATGTAACTTCTCATCTGTATTTTCAAAAATATTCCCCAGTGATGAACTGCAGCTTCATGGGATGTGGGGAAAACCACCTTATGCTTTTCTCCTTGAAATTCGCTGAGAACTCAAAGCAGCATGGTTTCAGAAAGAGAATAATTTCATACCGCCGAAAGACCTTCCTAAGGGTTTAACTCGGAGTTTATTGAAGGCAGAGGGTAGCTGTTTTGGTTACTCTAATGGGCTTTGGTTCATGCCCTAAGAAAACAGCTGAAGTTGAGAGCTGCCCCTTGGATTTGCACAGGCCACAGACACATTAAACAGGTCAAACTTTGTGCCAGACTTCGAAAAAAAGACCAAAAACTTGCCAGAGGTTCACATATAATCATAGAATCATAGAACACCAGGTTGGAAGGGACCTGAAGGATCATCTGGCCCAACCTTTCAAGGTAAAGCAATATAGTTTCAGTGAGGTGGCCCAGCACCCTGTCAAGCTGAGCCTTTAAACTGTCCAAAGTAGGGGAATCCACCACTTCCCTGGGGAGGTTATTCCAGTGCTTAATTGTTCTCATGGTGAAAAATGAGCCATAGGAAAGTGCATAGTAAAGATCACAGGTCATATATCGATTTTTCTCTGCTAAGCTTAGAATAAACGCTCTGAAGAAAGTGATTTTTTTGCATCTCCAAACATTTTACAAGCACTAAGAGACTTGGCTACTAAAGTGAAACTCTTTAGCGCATGGTCAGAACTGTGACTAGGGTAGAGCCAGGGAGTGGTGTAAATCCACAGCTGGAACCTCCTCACTGCCGAAGCCGGTGTCTGTCTATCCACGGGTGCATATAAGATCATGGACACCACCATCACCACCACCCTGCCCGATGGGACCAGCCAAACCACAGCCTTGGCCCTATCTCTCTTCCATCAACTTCTACCCAGCTTCACAACACAGAAAGCTTCGTTTTCTCCCCTTCCCTTCTCCTCCCAGCTCTCCCTTCCTTGAGCAGGGAGAATTGAGGTTATTTTCTCAGCTCCTACACGTCCCAAAGGATTTCACCCTTAATTAGTCCCGAGCAAATACAGCCTAATATGTAACTAAGGGTTCCCGCATGATTGTTTCACAGAGTGAATTCCTTCATGAAGATTTCAGCACATTACTGTCTTTCAACAGGCCGCACGCCAAAATCATTTCCCCTGGTCAAAGAGGAACACGGCTTTCAAATGCGCTTTGAAATGTCACACACTTTGATGTACAGAGCGTGTACTTCTAGCATTTGCCGAATATTTTAATTGGCTCCTTAGCAGGACGGAGGATTTCACTCATTCAGAAAAAAAGTTGTGTTCTTCAAGTTCCATTTCCAATCTCTAGAACAAGGTTAATGTAAAAAGCTCTTTCTAATGCTAAGATTCAAGGTACTTCAGCTGCCATTAATGAGATCTGTTTAAATTATAATTACGCTGCCTGAACTTTTCTTCATGCTGCTTCAAGAAACAGAGCAATAAAGACAGCAGCATTCACGTAGGGAATATTTTTGATAGGAAACAAAGTGAAAGGAGGACAAACGTTTGATAAATTTCCATAGGACAGAATCTGCTCTATGCAGCATTTTAACTGTCAGATACCAACAATCTGCAATCGTCACAGGAGCAGCTGGAAGGGTAAGTTAACACAGCTCTGAATATGCCAGTTTGCCTCTTCAACTTCATTAAAAAGTTGGAATTGTGCTCACCAGTTTCCTGGGGGAAAGGTACTCCTCCACGAGCAGCTCTCTGTCATCCTTAATCAGCGGACTGGGATTCAGGTTGCCTCGCCAACTCAAATCAGTCTCCCGGACGGCAGCTGAGGCTGGGTGAGAAACTTTGCCAGGTTTCCACTTCAGGTCCATCTTGATCTGCTTTGAACAAAAGGATAACAAGCAGCCTGATTTTTCCCCATATTTATAATTTTCCCTTCAGCAAGATCTATTGTGACTCCCATCGCAAGCCAGCAAGCTCTTAGAAATACAGGTTTCTTCAATCAGAAAGAACTCAAACAATGCATCACATAACATATACCTTTCCTCCTCTTCACCTTCCAGAGCCATCCTAGTCCCACACCTCAGTAAGCTTTGCATGCAAACTTTTATTACATACTTTAATAACAAACTATTGATTGTGGTTATACAAAAAGCCCGTTGTACCTATGGCTTGGTACAAAGAAGGTAGGCAAGAAAAACAACTCAGGACACAAGTCCCTTGCAGTCTTCTCACTACTCCAGGAACGATGAACTTCCCATCCACATGGGCCTCCTAACTACCCATCCCTCTTGAGGAATGTGAAGGGCACTCAACAAAATGCTGCTGGACTCCAGGCTGCAAGTGCCAGTACCATGACAGGTCACCACTGGGAAGCAGCTGAAAGCGGTGGAAGGCAGCACGGACAGTGTTTACTCTCCTCAATTACAGGTACCTGCCCAGTTACCAACTGCCTTCTGGGTCAGGCAGGCCACGGCTACTGACTGCCAGTTCTGAAGGGAGTCTTGGAGAAAAGAAAATTAAAATAATTTAAACAAAACTGCGTGTGTTTCAAGTAAGGAGGAAAATCCAAAGCTTGAAGACAAAGCACTCCAAAAGTCTTCATTCTTCAATTCCCAAAGCTATTCCTTTTACAGAAATACTAGCAATTAACTCTGAAATATGAGAATAAGTGTCTGTACACCCGTTCGAGTCAAACAGCAATCGGCTGTGCCCGACTGGTACAAGCATTACCGTGATTTATGCAGCTATTTACTACTGCTTGGCAGCAAGGAAGTATCGCAGCTGGAAATCGGGCTGAAACAACAACGGGTTGGCCTACAGAAAAGCCTTCTCCCTCCGCTGAAAGGACACCTGCAGCTTCCCTCTGCTCTCCACTGCGAAGTAATACTTATTCTTAGTGCTGGAAAAGTAATTAAATAATCACGCTAATCATAACAGGCTGACAAGGCTTCAGTGGTGGCCAAGAACCTGAGAATTACCACCTTCCTTCCCCCTGGTGCTAATGAACAGTTAAAACACAGGAGTGAGCTCCGTCAGAAAAAAAGAGAAGTAGTTCTGGCTGCTCAGCTCTGTTCAAGAGGACTGACCAGTTAGTAGGTGAGAGAGATTTATCTCAAAGAGACTTCTTGCTCTGACTACTCACGTCCCGTCAATAGCCTTCATTTCTGCACTAGCAAAAGAAATCCAAAATACTCAGTACTCTCCGAAAAACAGCAGCCCTCAGCTGAAGAATAAGAAGAACAACAAATTAATGATCATAGAATCATCAAGGTTGGAAGCGACCTTCAAGATCATCAAGTCCAATTGTCTACTAAACATTATCGGAACCACTAAAGCATGTCCTGGAGCACCACATCTACATGTTCTTTGAACCCCTCCAGGGCTGGTGATCCCACCACCTCCCTGGGCAGTCTATTATTGTCTCCTTGGTAGATCCACCAAACCTTTCCCTGCAAGATCTCCTAGCATTAGGAAGAGAGGAACCCAAACCTCGCTCTCCTAAGTGTTCCTTCCAGATGCTCCTCAGGGCAGAGGCAACCCACAGAAAGCAAAACCGATTTTTCCCATCTCTCTGCATGTACCTGGCAAGCATTCCTAGAGAAGCTGACTTCTCAATGTGCTCCGCCTGAGCCACAGTAATTGTTCAATGCTTAAAAATCACATTCAAGAACAAATTCTCCAGAGACACGATACTCCATTCTATCCTTCTTAATGGCTTACAAAAGAAACACCGTAAAGTGACTTGAGCAGTGACATCTGCAGCTTCTAAAACCTCAGAGTGCCTCTAAGTAGTATGAGAACAACCCTCATCCCTCTGCCCGTTAAGACGGAGAAGCAATCTCAAAACCACTGCATGTCTGGTTTTGGAAGTAAAACCACAACCCATAAATTTCTATTATCTGTTTCTTATTCCAAAGAATTCTAGAATTTCTCACACGTTTTTCCTCTACTTTCTTTAGAGCAGGTCAGTATGATTTAGTCAGTACACTGAGCTGCAACAGCCCTTGGTTGCCCAGGGAAATTCAAGAATCTCCCGTAATTTGAAGAATCTTGTGTGAAATATTGTCTTTATTTTCCTGAGAAAGAATTTTTTTTGTCAATGACCAACTTGGACTAGAGCATCTGCCAATTAAATGCTGGAATACCTTGAGTTGCACAAGACTTGTGTGCAAGTACTGGTGGTTCTTTCTCACTCAAGCAAGGATCATTGTTAGCCAGAGATAATCCTGCATGTTACCAGAGCTGGGTGGAGCTACAGTCAGAAATCACTGATGTAACCTGTGAGTGTGAAACACAACGAGCATTGGATAGATCCAGGCTGTGAGGAGTTAATACACTTGCATAAACCAAATTATTGTTCTCCTTTCTTCAGCCCATCCCTATTACAACTCCGAACATCCTCCAGTCTTTGAAATATGTGTTGATACAGCACTTACTTAAGGGTTGACAGGGAGATCAATTTGTGGCTTAATATCCAAAGTCACGCTTCCAGCTCTGGACTTCCTGCTATTGAGCTGCTGCTTGTAATTATTGTAACATCGGATTAGCGAGCACAAAAGTGTTTTCATCACAAATCGTCTGGGATCAAATTGACTTGTTATTATCGGCCAAGAAAACTTAATTTGTTTTTCTGTTGGACATGTTTCCATCACTTCAAAACTTTCTCCAGAGAAGAAAGAACCTTCTCCTGAACGTGGATCAAAATAACATCCTCAAAACTTGAGGAGTATAGAAAAGCCAAGAATGCAGGAATCCTAGTGGTGAGGTATCAATTTCGCATAGAAATTCATAAATCTTGAACACCTCCACCACCATGTCGGAGTGAGAAGGGGGCCTGGCACAGCACTGTCCTTCTATAGATACAGGAGTCAGATCACTCATTTCCATCAGACCCATCACACTTTGGAAACAGGTCGAATCAGTCCAGCAAAGCCATCTCACCCACTGATACAAAATGCTACAAAGCAAATGAGAAATCTGCGGCTCCACCAAAGGTACAGGACAAGCAATCACTGGCCCAAAGTAGCGTTAGGCTCGGTGGGGCAGTTGACAGGGGCTGGAAGGATTTCATTGACATTAAAGAGGTCTGAGAAGCCACCAACCTGAAGATTTACTCCACAGAGAAGATGGTTGCATTTGATGCATGTTGGATCTAGATGCTGAATGGTAACGCAGGTCATTCCTGCAAGACTTGGTGGGACCAACAAGGATGGAAGCCAACGGCATCTAACACACCTTTAAGGAACTCAACAGGAGAGTAAAGCAATCCCAATAAGTAGATGAAGGTGCCAAGGAAAGAGAAAACGGCTGGAAAAAAAGAAAAAGGGGTTTTGTTCTGCATGTGAACATTGAGAAGAATAAAAGAATGAACTCAATGAACTCATTTTTGTAGGATTTGCATCTCAGGCCTCGTCAAGCTCCTACACATGTGGATAACTAGAAGCAGATAATCAGTGAGCACAGGAGAAATCAATGACCAGAGACGTAAGACAGATGATGTTGAATTCTATGAAAATCTGGCAGCTTTCCCCAGTGCTGCCACTTTCCTTCCCAAAGGGAGTGACCATGGTGAGCTACGCAACTCACACACACCTGGTGGAAGTTCATTAAAAATTGCAGGACATTTTCAACATCTAGAGATTCATACAGCTAATAAAGATCATCATTAACATTAAATGATTCTTGGAGCAACACGTTATTCCAAATCCCTGTAGAATGCCGTCGTTTGCTAAGAAAGGAATTGGCAGAGAATGGTTATCTGATGCTCTCAGAGTCCGACAAACTGGGAAAACTCCAAGATTTTATTTTCTGCTACAAGATTTATTGAAGAGTCGAAGATAGGATGGTGTATTCTTCATTAAATATATATTGATATGCATTTCAAACACAGCAACTGCAAGAAAGTTTTGACTTCATATTAACTACGGCTTCTTAAGTCTAGAAAAGACCCTCTGAGCGGTAGGATTAGGCATGATAATTTCTAACACGGCCTTCAAGAAGTTACCTAAAGAGCTTGTCCATGCAATTAGGTTATCATTTAAAAAGAAAAAAAAAAACAATCCACCCCAGACAACAGTGATCAATCCAGATTTACTCTAGGAAAGAGATAAGCCTCGACAGATCGACATCCTGTATAAAAATGACTCTCTGCTCCCTTAAATCGACTCCTCAGCCAGCACAACATGAGTGTTATTTATTTAAATCCGAATCCCAGATTCCAGCCGTGCCTGCAACCGTCACCAAAGGGAAACAAAGAATTTGGTGTTTCCTAAAAGCTTTGACAAAAGGGGTGGTTTGTAAGTCCCAAGGGAACTACGAGTGCCCTTTTCAGTGCAATTTTGTGCAAGTGCACTGCCGATAACCTCTGCTGGAAAAGAGCTGTTGGGGCAGCTGGAATTTGCTGTGATGTCACCAGGAAACTCCTGTTACAATAATCCAGCCACTAATGACAAAACCAGTTCCTGCCCCGTTTCTGCAATCTAAAGCCTCCTGCCACACACCAGTCTGTTCTAGCAGGTGCCAAAAAATACAACACCTGACCTGATCTTGATGTGACTCTTTCTTTTCCGTGTATGACTAAATAATCTGGTTTTAGCCTGTTGGTTTTGTTAAGCAGAAGGAGGTAATGACTACTTCAGCGACACTGCTTTAGTATCAAGGGACCATGTAAACACTGGAAAGAGCATTCCTAAATATTCTACTTGTGTGCCCCACTAAGGAAAAAAGCTTTTATGAGAAGGCTGAAATACCGAGACATCAATATCCCGTTTAAGAGAATTAAAAATTCACTGACTTCAACGACACCGAATAACTTGAATGCTCATGGTGATGGTTCTGTTTAACAGCTCAGCCAGTTTGACGCCTTGGTTCAAGAATGCAAATTTGCACACAAAGCATGTGTAGCAATTTCCCCGACGGCCTACGTTCCTTATTTATGGTTTTAGAAGCTGTAAGCTTCCTTATTTATGGTTTTAGAAGTCTCACAGTCTCTTGTGTTACATATAAATCCTGCTTGGCAGCTGCCATGACCTTGGTAGGTCCACCTCGAGATCTGCACTCTGCACAGTCCTTGGGGAAAGTTCTTGGGAAAGGAAGTTCTTTGCATTACCCCCATGCACAGGGTTGAGTTCAAACCACGATGTCGTCCAAAGTGGCAGCGATCACGGAGAAGAAAACACACGCTCCAAACCCAGATTAGGTTTTAGTCCAGGCCGTTGAGATAAAAGATGTTTCACAGCCTTCAAAACCGCAACAGTGCCTGTCACACACACNTGTTTCACAGCCTTCAAAACCGCAACAGTACCTGTCACACACTCCAATCCTAGAATGATTTGGGTTGGAAGGGACCTTCAGAATCATCCAGTTCCACACCCCTGCCATGGGCAGGGACACCTCCCACTAGAGCAGGTTGTTCAAAGCCCCATCCAACCTGGCCTTGAACACATCCAGGGATGGAGCATCCACAGCTTCCCTGGGCAACCTGGGCCAGTGTCTCACCACCTTCGCTGGAAAGAATTTCTTCCTAATATCTAGTCTAAATCCCCCTTCTTCCAGCTTAAAGCCATTTCCCCTTGTCCCCTAACCCTGCCCTAAATGTAGATGGCCCTGGAGCAGAAGATGGAGGAGCATAATTGGTTGAGGCAATTCTATCATTACAGTTTCAGTTTTGTTAAAATAATAATAAAAAAGTATTCAACTATAATGTTATTCTTTCCAACTACACCTGAGGTACAGACGTTAATTTAAACTACAGCACCAGCTTAATGAAGTCTTTTGTCAGGAAATGCTTAATATCCTTTTTTTTTGAGGCCTTACCTATGATATCCTATTATTATTATTTCAGAAGACAGAATCTACAGGTAAGTGCCTCCTGCCAGGCAGAATTAACCTTTGATCTCACGTTTAACACTCCACAGATCATTTTAATACCTATTGGATATTCTGTTCACCTTCAAAGGACAAGAAGCCAAACAATTATTGTTTCTGAAGCATCAGTCAGGCAATTCATTTACCCTCCTCGTGTTCAAAAGGCCCCAATTCAGCCATTACTGAACCTGCAGACACGAGGTCCATCATGGCCTAGGGATGACAGAGCACTTTGAAACTCAGAAATGCTGTGTATGATGCACAGAAGTTGGGGTTTCATCAAATGCAGCAGTAGCTGGAAAAAACGTCTGGGCTTATTATCCTTTTCTTAGTGGGAGTCTGGAAATGGCCCTAAATGATGGGTAGTAAAAATGCTCTGAAGACCAAAAAGGGGGTTAAGAGCAGGATTTGGGCAGGGCAAGAAGGTTTTACACATGACAGGAAGGATAATCAGTGCAACACTAAAGCGAAATGAAGTTTGCGGTCAGCAGAGGGGTTCCAGCCCTCCCAGCATTGCTGGGGCCTCCTCTGGCCCCGCTCCACCAGGTCCCTGTCTCTGCTGGGCTGAGGCCTCCAGAGCTGGGCCCAGCCCTGCAGGGGGGGCTCCCCAGAGCCCTGGCAGCAGAGGGGCAGGATCCCCCAACCCCTGGCCCTGCTGCCCACGCTGCTGGGGATCAGCCCAGGGGGCCGGGGGCTGCTGGGCTGGAGCGCTCGGGGCCGGCTCAGCTCCAGCTCCTCAGCCCAGCACCCTGAAGTCCTTCTCCCCAGGGCTGCTCTGATCCGTTCACCCCAGCCTGGGCTGGTACCGGGGCTCGGCAGGACCTTGCCCTTGGCCTTGCTGCACCTCATGAGGTTCACCTGCGCCCACTGCTGCAGCTTGCCCCGCTCAGGTGTGTCAGCCGCACCCCTCAGCTCGGTATGACAGGGTGGCCCGATCCCACTGTCCAGCCAGATCAGACTCAGAGCCCACGAACCAGGCCCTGGGGGTGTCGGGCCGTGGCGAGAGGCCGAGCAGCTGCTGTGGAGCAGCCACCATCCCTCAGTGATACCCCCTGGGGCACCTGCAGCCCCATCCCCGCTGGGCCCCTCAGGCTGCTGCAGAGCGCCGAGCTCCAACACCCCCCAGACCTACCGCAGCTCGGGCACCTCCAGCGCACACCGCGGCCTCAGGCGTTGCCACAGCCCCGCCCGCTCGGCTCCTCCGAGCAGGGGCCTCACCCGTGCGGGCACCACAGACACCCAGGGACAGGGGCACACACAGAGCCCGGCCCGGAGCCCTCCCGCCCCGGTCCCTGCCCGGGGCCCGATCCCGGAGCGCCTTCGCTCCCGGGCAGGGCGCTCGGGACCCACCGTTGCCTGGCAACCGCCGCCGCCTTGCACCCGGCCCCGGGGCTGCAGGCCACGCCCCCCTTCTTCCAGCCCGCCCCGATAACTCCGCCCCGATGACTCCGCCCCTGTAGGCCCCGCCCCTCTGGGTCACAGCCCTTTTAAGCTCCCTGTAGGCCCCGCCCCCTTGTAGGCCACGCTCCCTTTTTGGACCACGCCCACTGTAGACCCCGCCCCATATAGGCTCCACCCCGCTCAAAGCCCCACCCCGCCACTAGGCCACGCCCACCCTCGCCATGAAGCCCCGCCCCTGAAGCCCCGCCCCCTTCGGGCAGTGGGCGCAGCACCCCTGGGTCTGGGGGTGTCACTGCCCAGCAGCACCCACAGAGCCAGGCTGGGGGTGTCACTGTGCCCAGCAGCACCCACAGAGCCGGGCTGGGGGTGTCACTGCCCAGCAGCACCCACAGGAGCCGGGCTGGGGGTGTCACTGTGCCCAGCAGCACCCACAGAGCCGGGCTGGGGGTGTCACTGTGTCCAGCAGCACCCAAAGCCTCAGTGGTGCCCGGGGGGCTCCGCTCCCTGCCCAGGAGCAGCTTCCAGGGCATTCAGCCCCTTGGCTCCAGTGCAGAGGGGTTGGGGTGAGGACCCAACAGTAGGATTTGGGGGGCAGAACAAGGCTGGTCTCACCTAATCGCTCTGCAATTCAAAAAAATAAAGCAAGAAACAAACAGGTTCAAGAGCAAATTGCCAGAGCAATGGTCGAAAGGTGAGACAGGGCAGGATGAAACTTGCCAGATGGGCAGGACCGTGTCAGGGGGTGTAATGACAGGACAAGTGTTAACAGTTTTAAACTAAAAGAGGGAAGATTTGGATTAGATATCAAGAAGAAATTCTTTATGGTGGTTGATGCCCCATCCCTGGAAACATTCCAGGTCAGGTTGGTTGGGGCTCTGAGCAGCCTGCTATAGGTGAGGATGTTCCTGCTCCCTGCAGGGAGGTTGGACTAGAGGACTTTAAAAGGTCCCTTCCAACCCAAACCAGCCTGTGATAATCTGGATCCAACGGATGCGGTTTAACTTCTGTTGGTGGCATGATCAAATATCTTTGTTGGTTCTTTAGAGATTAGATGAGAAATTAGGAAGAAGTTCTTCGCTCTGAGGCTGCTGAGACCCCGGCCCAGGTTGCCCAGGGAAGCTGTGGATGCTCCATCCCTGGATGTGTTCAAGGCCAGGTTGGACGGGGCCTTGAGCAACCTGCTGTGGTGGGAGGTGTCCCTGCCCAGGGCAGGGGGGTTGGAACTCGATCTTTAAGGTCCCTTCCAACCCAAACCATTCTAGGATTCCATACCACTATACTACTTTTCCACTATTCAACCCTGATATGAATAAAGAATATTTAGGAATTTCTGGGGGTGGATTTCCTGGGCCATCAGAAGATCGCGGTGCCATCGGTGCCACGTCACACGCAGGGCACAGGCAGGCGAGCGCACGGGATTACCTGCCTGTGGTTAACGAGTTCCTGGGCATCTGCTGAGCCTTCACTGAACACCTTGACAGCTCTGCCACTCTCCAAACCGATCGTGTTTGCTTNGAGTCCCCTCTTGCAGGGTCTGACGGGCAATTAACGTCACGGAAAGTCACCAGGGGCCTGGCTTCCCAAGGTGATGAGCGCACTCAGCTCCACGTGGTGTCATTGCAGCCCAGCTGCCCATCTTCACAGGAAGGAAGGCAACGGGCCTTGACGTGCTCCAGGAAGGGAGCGTGATTCAGTGAAAACAACACTGAACCAAGCAGCTGAATTTTATTCCCAACTCTGCCGTTTCTTTCAGGTAACCACCTCAAGTCACCTTGACTCAGTTTCCCCTGACCCGTCTCCTTGGGACACGCTTCCCAAAGGTTGTCTATGGAGGACATGTGTCGTGTACCCAAACATCTGCAGGGTAGTTCACTTCTTCTCCTTCTTTTCCTGGAAATACTCTTGTAATGGCCAACCCAGCCTGAACTGTTTGAAACCAATCGAAGAAGAAGGGCATCTTTCCATCCACTGAGCAAGAGGAAAACCTGGCGCAATGTCAGGGTAGATACAGGAGCTTTACGTCTGCCCTGTTCCGAGTTACGGTAATTGTGCTGGCAGCGTGCCCAGAGCTGAGCTAAGGTCACTGAGAAACCTGTAAATTAATAACTGTGGAGCTGATGTGATCTCCATCCAGGAATCATGTCGTGCATTCGTGAAGCTTTATAGCAGGGAGAAGTTATGTGTCAGTTTTGCCAAGACGTGTTTAAAATCTTAATATTGACAGTTAACATACCCTGGACCTATTTGGAGATGTTTTACCTGATTCTGATCTCACCGTCCCAGGATCTTCACAAAATAGGTTAGTCTGGATTTATTGTAGTGCTACCAAAACAAATAGGAATCAGGTGAAGCTTCCTCTGAAAGCCAAGCCTAGATGGCTTGGGGGTCTTACTTTACAAAGAAGAGATTTTCCATCCTCTTGGTTTTATCCAGTCACAACCAACACCCAGTCATCTGGTGGAACACCGGAACAGGTTGCCCAGGGAGGCAGTGGAGCCCCCATCCCTGGAGACATTCAAGGTCAGGCTGGATGGGGCTCTGAATAACACGATCTAGCTGAGAATGTCCCTGCTCACTCCAGGGTGGTTGGACTAGATGGCCTTTGGAGGTCCCTTCCCACCCATGGCATTCTATGATCCCAGTTGCTAATTAATCTTATTGATTAATGGCTAATTGCTGGTGCCACTCACATTATTAACACTTAGGAATTCCATTGTACTACAGCCTAGAAGCACAGGGCCAGAAGGGGCTTTCTGATCAGAGGAACCAGGTTTCTGCTATTTCAGGCAACCGCACCAGAGCCATTTAGATATCTGTCAGTCTCTTCCTCCTTCTTCTGAACGAATTGTCCGAAGCCTCTCTCTGAAGATGACAGACCTCCTAATTTATAGGCTAAAACGATTTCTTGCCAAGTTATACCTACTTGTTCTTTTGCCAAATTATTTTTCAGCTTAAAATAACTCTTCCCCTCTGATGTTTGCATTCCTGATATATTTATAGGGCCCACTGTCATCTCCTCACGACATTTATTTTGCTAAGCCATACAAGCTGAGCTCAAGATCTCCTGTCACTGAATACAGGCTCTCAATCCTTTTCACCATACTGTTGTTGGGTTTTTTTCTTTTCCAGCTTTTCTTTCTTGAAGCTAGGTGACCAGAACAGTGTAATTTACTCCAGATGCCCTGTGCAGTGGGATAAACGCTCTCCTTTCCGTACTATAAATGGCTGGTGTATCCTGGGCTCATCTTGTCAAGGTCATCCCAAATTCATTGTGCATAATCGTCAACAGTTAAGATGGGGTTCCTCTTTTTCTTTGTCCTTCTCCGTACGTGACCCTGCGCATGTTACTCTATTCCTCTGACCCCATCCCCTTCTTTTCGTCTTCCTCTGATGATACCCCTTAATCATTAGCAAATGTCATTATCATGCTTCTGTCTTTTCCAAATGGTACTAAGAGAAACCAAGGCGAGTATTGTCTGTAAGAACCTCCACTGCAAACTATCTTCCAGCCTGACAGTGCCCCTTGCAGCATGACCTCCTCTCCCAGATCAACGTTTTGTCCCGTGAGAATCCCTTTTCCAGCAGAGCTACCAATTTCCTTTAGGACACAGCCCTGAAGACTCTCCTCAAGTCCCAAACTAGTAGAATTTTTGTCACATAGAAGATTATTCCTCTTACCTGAACTGAGTGTAATCCACTTTTGGTAAAATATTGCTGCATTTTCCTATGTCTTCAATCATCCTTGCAGTCAAAATTTGGTCTAAAACATTGCTGTTGGGGGTCAGACTGTTGGGCGTGTGTCAGCCCGCAGCTCCTCTCTCTTGCCTCTCAGCTCCTTCACAACTGGCGTGCATTCGCGGTCCTCTATTTCTGTCGCATCTTCTCAAATGTGACAATTTTAAGATGTTCTTTCATTACAGCAAGGCAGAAATTACTCAGTGCCCAAGTGTATTAAACTCCTGAAAGTTTGCTTCCCCCCTGCATAACCTCCATTTCTGAGCGGCTTTCATCAGCCATCCTACCACCACCCCAGTGTTAAACATCTCTACTGAAAGCAGAGGACCGGGAACTGCTTTAGCTGGAAGTCCACACCGAGATGATCTTCAGGCTTGTCCAGTTTGGGTTTGATTTTCAACTGTTCTTGATCTTTACAGAAAAATACGTCAATAGAGCTAATGCTATCGGATGAATACCACGCACGGTAGAAGATGTGTCTCCAGAAGCTTGTGATTCCAAGTAGATAATCCAGAGCAAGGATGTTCATCCTCATTTGATACAAGAAGATGTAAATCAAACCTAATCTCAGATTAAGTGAGGGATTCATACCCTGGTATTATGGCCACTCCCATCCAGACTCTGCTCTGCTGGAAAACTCTCCCACCTTCTTGTGTTGCCTGAGAAGCGGAACACTGATGATCTCTGGTAGTTCCTCTGTTGGTTAATAGCTGGCACCTACCATGGCATCTCCAAAAAATCAGCCCAGGACTGCACAAAGAGCTTTGGTTGAAGTCTTGACTATGGCACTAGCCTCATGATTTCATGTGCTCGAAGTCCCCGCATTCCGAAGATGATGCAAGAACAGTTTTGACTGTGGCAGGTGTTTAGGTCTTCATTGGGAAGGAGCAAGAGCCGATCCACAGATCCGGAGGATGACAGAAATCTGTGAATTGAATTCATTTTGCCGTCACTGCACCTGGCGTGGAAAGAAAGGGGAATGAGAGGATCCAGTTTAAAAAAAGTCTCCTGTGACTCACTGAATCCGGGCATTTGTTTTTGCTCCTTTTCAGAGGCTTCTGTGAATTCATAAAGCTCAGGCTGCAAGGAGAGCTTTGTCAGGCAGCATATGGCATTTTGTAGAAAGCTCTGTCTTCTCAGGCTGAACTAGACCTAGAAAAACTTTCACTCATGGTTTTTATAGAGTCTTTTAACTCATGCTGAAAGACGGGGGATCACAGTTTTTCTTTGTCCTTGTTTCTGCAAACCAGTAAACCCAACTAGTCACCAGTCATACACAAACCGTGTGTGGCACCTGCAGGTGACCACATGCTCCAGAGGTCCTGAGCTTGGTCCTGAGAGACAGAGCCTGTCTCCTCTCACTGCTGCGTGGAGAACAACCCCCTCCTTGGCTTGGTAGAGTTTCAGGGTATGTTTTTGGGCTGCTAGAAGGTAACAAAACCAGCAAAAGGCACCTTCTCATGCTGAAGGGTCTCTTAGAGGAAGGTAAGCTTGAAACAGGCTTCAGTCGTGTTGGGCTATCTCGTTAGCTTAAGCCACAATTCAGCTCTGCTGGGAGGGATGGACTCTGGTGGAATCCCACCTACTTTCAAGCAATACCCAGGGCAGATGCCACAGCAGAAGGCTCTTTCCTTCCTTTCTACCATTGCTTTAGAAAGGCAAGGTTTGGTTCATGGCAAAGTGACTCTACCATCAAAGACTGGATGCCACACTTAGTGGCAGGGTTTAGCTGAGTGGTGGTGTCAGGTCATAAGCTGGACTCGATGATCTCAGAGGTCTTTTCCAGCTGTAATTATTCTGTGATTCTGTGACACTCAGAAGCAGCTGCACTACAGTGAAGTCGAGATGATGGATTAGGGCGAAAGACACAAGGTAGCAAAAGTAAGGGAGGGCTCTCTGCTAATATTTGAGCCACCAACCCTGGATTTCCTAATTCCAAAGGGGATTATCTGCTAATCCTGCCTTAATTTGAAAGAATAAATAAATAAATACA
>WEIS01076281.1:0-13259 GCA_013389965.1 Todus mexicanus | reverse complement strand
TTTCCCAAGAATTGAAATCAGTTGGCATTCATTGAGACTGAAGCTTTTAGAGTAGTAACATACATTTGTTCCTGTTGCATATAAACAACCACATTGCATTTTGTTTTGGGTGGTTTGCTTTAGGATGCTGAATCTAATGAATATATTTTTCAGTATCAATTGAAATGCATTAAGCTATTACCTCAAATGGCACTTTCTGGAAGGTAAAAACTCTTACCAGTAGTCTGTGCTACTGGAGGTTATTGTAAATCTGTGGAAAGGATTTCAAGCTAATAATTACTTACTTTGCTCTGTTAGTTGCCAGATAGGGGCTGAAATCTCCTGAGGTGTTACAACCAAGCTGTGTTTGAATTACCCAGGGGATGTTTGCTTTCATCGTATTGATCATTTCCTAGCTGATGCTTGCCCAGTTTCTACTGGTAATGGGTTTCACATGTTTGCTTATTTGTTTTCAAATTTATTTCTTTCATTGAAATGTTCAATGCCCATGAATTCTTCCTTTCAAAAAGTGAACTCAATTGCTTCAGTAGTCTGTGATGTTGGCCACGAATTCACACACAGAGAACTAAAATCTCAATTAAACTTGTTTAGAAGACCCAGTGTTATTTCCTTGTATTGATTTTGAGTTAAACATTCTCCTATAATCAAAGCTGTTCAAGCAGCATCAATTCAGACGTGTTGAGAGCTGTTTTCTATTCCTCATTCCCTGCTTTTTTTGTGTAAACTACTTTAGGCGTGTAACCAAAATGCAATAGGAGTAAGTTTTTATATAAAAGTGACAGTGCTGGAATTTTTTTTGAGCTCTTTTCGCCATTTCCCATCCCCGTATGCTGGCTGTAGTTGTGTGTGCATTTCATTTGTAACTGTTTGCAATGGGTAAACTGCAGTTATGAATCTGAAGACATAATTGCTTAAATAATTTTTCAGATCATTAATTGTTCAAAAGAAAAAATAACTTCTTGGGTTTCCCTTCCTTTTCTCCGGGGCACTAACTGATGCCAAAGCTTTTATATTTTATGGTGCAAAGGAATTCTCAGTTTATCTTTTGCCCTTCACTTTCTTCTCAATTTATTTATTGCTAACTTTATTAGTCAGCAACAAATTATTACTAATTATGTATGACATAAGCACAGATGTTCTGCTTAATCATGCCTTCAGTTAGCATCTTCATATTTGTAGATGTACCGTGAAGAAGAAATGACTACTTACGTGCAGCACAACCAATCCCTGGCTAATTTTTCCTGTCATTACTTACAGCAACAATCTGCATTCTTTGCAGAGTGATGCTGTCTTTTGCTATGCTCAGGATTAACTGTCATTCGTAATAAAACAGGTATGTAATTGTAGAATGATAAAGAAATGGAAACTTTCACTTCAAATTTCCCTAGATTAAGAAATCATCCCTTAGGCTATCTGTAACTTTTTTAATCTTCTTTCTTTCTTTTTTTTTTTTTTTTTTTTAAATGAGACCTCAGGTTTTATTTTGTGTTTTCTCAAGATGTAGGGTAACTTAAGGGAATTTAACACATTTGGGAACTGAGTTGTTGCTTATGCAGATGTATTATTTGGCTAGCTCTCTTGTCAGTCCTGTCAATCCTCTGTCTGCAGCCCATTTTCATAAATCAAAATGATTTTAATATTAATGAAGAACACATAGATAAAGCTGCTTAAAAAAGAAAAATTGTTAAAAACAATAGCAGTGGCAGGGAGAAGTGTGGAGGTTTGCTATGATTCATTTCATTTCTGAGGAGCTACACAGAGGCTACATTCTGAAGACAGCCTGTCTGGGAGAAAAATCCCTGTGGGATAACACTGAGTTTCAGATCAGTTACCGTAATTTTTTTTCCTCTTCCTTTTAGTTTGCAAATAGTTTTTATTTTTTGAATTACCTTGGAGATATTTGCTTTTTTTCCTGTCAAACTTGTCATATCCCGTGCTTACCTAGTTTCTACTAGTGTTGGGTTTCAATGCTTTCACATTGACAGAATTCAGATTTAAATTGAGCAACTGAGCTCTGTTTAAGAGATGAGAAAGAGGCCAAAACTTGTCTTGGACCATATGAAATCCCATCCTCTTTGACAACATCTAGAAAGCTGAAGAGTTAACAGTAGCTATCTCGAGACTGTCTAGACAGATCCACTTGTAACCAAGCCTGATTGCAATGCTACTAGGAGATGTTGGTATTTGCACAGCTAATGCCACACAGCCTCCTGCTGCTGCTGCAGAGTCGTGGTAGAGGCTGCCAACCAGGGTTGGCAACACACTTCCCTTGGCAGTGCTGTGTCAGGGGCATTGCAAGCTGGCTGCCTGCTCACAGAGGCTGCAGCCCTTTGCTTCAGCATTCTAAATGTTTCCCAGTTTTTCACTTTGGAGTTGCTGCCACTTGTAAATGTCAGCCAGGCAATGAAGGCTAGATCTCAACTAAAGCTCACTGAGTATCTTGCCTCTATACTCTCTGGCTGATTTCCCCAATCTTGCTCAAAGAGGTTTTGCTGGAAATTAATTTGGAGGCGAGCAAAGAAATTTGGAATGTAGGTTTAATATCAAATTGATAGGATTAGTAGGTCAAATATTAGTCACTTCCTTTGAAAAAAAAAAGTAAACAAAAAATTTTCCTTTTTTAGGTTTCACGTGTTCGTCTTTTTTAGTATGTGGATGTACAGTTATCCTGAGAATGTCATATCATAAATGCAAAATCCTGATGAGCTAAATGTCTGCAATTAGAATTCGCTTTTAATTACAAGCCTGTAGGTATCTCTGTGATGACTTCACTCCATCTGCACCCCAGTTTCTTTTCAGCTAGGAGGTCAAAGGAGAAAACCAATAAGCAGGTGGTTCTTGTGGTTTGGACAATCAGATACTACTACCAAGCTGTCAGCCAGGTGTTTGGTGACATTTTTAAGCTTTTTAAACCAAGGCAGATTTGGAAAGGTGTAATGTTGATATCATAGCTTCTTTTATTTTAACGTTACCATAATAAAAACCAGAACATCGGCAGCAGACACTATCTTAGACTTTTTTGTTAGTGATAGCAAAGATTTTTTTCACATAGCTTATCAGACCCTAAAAGCAGTGATAGAAAAAGAATGTGGAAATGTATTGCTTATTTCAGAACTTCATCACAATAACTGAATATTACTAGTGCCAAGCAGCTAAATAAAAATGTCTCATATTATCTTAGCATATGGTACATGCTGGGCACTGTGTCTGTTACATCGTGTAAAACTAACAGCCCTCCCAGTCTCCCTCAACTGCTTTTTTAGCATAGGCAGATTGGTAAGAGAGCACCACAGAAAATACCAAACCACAGGTTGGCAACTTGCATATAATGAAAAAAAGTTCTTTGTGGTTTTGCTGGTTTTGGGGGTTCTTTTTGCGTATTGAAGGGTGGGAGGTTTGGGGTTTGTTTTGTTTCAGTGTTTTCTCTGGTGAGCTTCCCAGACTGCCGACAAGCACAGCGCAGGATGACTTTGGCTGAAATAAATTAAAAAACAAGAGAGAATTCTAGGGCAACGTTGTAGTTCGTAACTACTCCCTACCTTCAGTATTACCTCTAGCCATGAGTGTAAGTGCTTACTTCACTAGTGACTTAGTTTTATAGCAAATGTGTCTGATTTTACAGCAAGTTAAACTAATACACTTCAGAAATTACATTTGATAAAGACAGCATCCATAAAATATAGCCACAGAGTATTGCTTACAGCTATACAAACCTACAGCAATCTTCACTTTTAGCTTCAGAACCCACCTGAAGTTTTGTTTGATCCAAAACTGCAGGTGAAATTTAATGGCTAATTTCAGTGCATGAGCTTTGTGTGGAGAAATACTCAATTTACAACATGAGGGGAGGAGTCATGCCTTTCTATGCTTTCCACTCAACACTCAGGTGGTCAGAGCACTTATTGGAAATGGCGATTATTGGCATTCAAGTCTTCTGAGGACAGAATTTGAACTTTTGTTACCTGTAGCCCAGGAGCTCCCAAATCAGTGGTTTGCATCAGACAAATGTGACCTGGTACTCTCCTACCTGAGGTGAGCACACTGAGATGGTCAGAATGTACTGTGTTCTCTCACCATTGTGAATGCTGTATGAGCTCTAGCTTTTAATTTCTGTGATTGCTCTTACTAAACACCTCCAAGCGGAGTAAAAGCTTCATTTCTGATTCAGTATGAACCAGGCCTTCTGCTTCCTCACCTTGGGGGAAAAAAAAAAATAGCCCCCACTGCGCTTTTATCTTGATTTGATCTCAGTCTTTCTTTTCAGAAAATATTTTGGTTTAACGGCTAAGCCAAAATATCAATCATGCTCAGGAGTTGTTCCTGAAACCCTCCCTCCTGCTTGCAAGGTAGGCTTTACTTAAGAGGAGGGCAGATGGGGCTGAGAACGAGAAAGCATTCTGCAAAGTGTGTAAGTCTAATAACTAAAGTACCATCATTCTTCATGTCTCAGTATAAAATTTTCTTGAGCAGTATGCAAAAATAACAAGCCAGGAAGACCTTACTAGCTGAACATACAAAGAATCTTGGGAAAGCTATTATGATAAATCATCCAGTTATTACATAATGCTAACTTCTTTTTTATTATTGAATTCATAAAATGACATGTTGTACTGTAATATCAACACTATATTCTTTGGGCTGCACTGAGCTGTTTATATAACATCATAAACCTTCAAATAAGGCCTTGGCTGGCCTCTGAATCATTGAAGGGATTATTTTCTGTGGGAAAACTACCTTCTCTTGAGGAGGACTGATGTGGAGTCAGGCTTTGTGCTGGAGAGCCTCTAAAGCGGAGAAGGCAGGGAACCTCTGGGTCCTGGATTCAATTGACCTTCACGTCAGGTGTGGTGTTTGTTTCCTGGTGCCAGTTTATTTGCAAACATTTTATTGTGTGAGAGCAAGAGATGTTATCACCAATTATTACTGCTCCTTTTCAGTATTCCAGCCCACATCCCAAACTGTGTATAGTAATTATCTGTGAACAAGTGCAATTTAAATCATCCTAAAATTTCTGCTTTTATAGGTATGGAGAGGTTTGTAAATGTAATTTTTTAGCGGGTGTTTGCAGCAGCCATACCAGCCAATGGATGCTTCTGAATGCTTTCTAGGCCATTTCTTCTGCAAAACTGTTGTGGATTGCAGATAATGAAAAGAAGGAGATTAATTGTTCAGTTTGGTGTATGTTTTCTGCAGATTTTGTTAGCAGAAAAACTTCACACTTCAGTGCTGGAGGTGAGTGTACCTATGGTGTTTTGAAATTATTTTCATCACAGATAAATGCAGCATTTTGCAAAGAAAACATACACAGCATTGAACCTAACCTGGGTTTCCTGACTCTTGTTTCTCTCATCTACTGATTAGCTGGTGGTTTTTTTTTTCCTGTAGATAAATGAAATATAGACAGTTTTGAAGAGTACTGTATTGAAAAAATAGGCATTTGGAGTCTCTGTGAAACTGAATTTTTAACATGGTTTCTAAGCTGAAAATCCATTTTGACTGTAAAGCTTCAAGCAGTTTGGCAGAGAGGTGTTGAGAACGCTGTGTCACTGGCTTTATGAACATTTTATTTTCAAGTTCTTATTCAAGCCCATGAAAACACTTACTAATTTCAGCAGGCTTTGGATGAATCCCATTGTTGCCATCTTGTAAAAATGCTGTCAATATAGAACTCAAGTTTTGACTGTAGAGATTTCAGTTTGACAACTGGATTGGCAAAGGCTTTAATATAACTATTTCTATGCTCTCTAGTTTACAAATTATGTTCCCCAAACTTAACAACTTTCCTTATTTATGAAAATCATAACTTTGTATGTAGAATTGCAATCTACACAGTAAAAAGGCATTTTTAAGCTTTAATTTCTAATATTTTTCCCCTTTATCAAGCTGGGATGTTTTGTGTCTATACCCAAAGCATAGAGCACACCAGAAACACGTAAAGCCATTATCCTCTCTGAATATTCCTAAATTGCCTTGTTAATTTACTACTTAGAATACCCTTGAAACACAAATACACTCATTTTTAATTGAGTAGGTGTTTGCTTTCAAGTATCAGAAGGTAATAAGCATTCCTGTAGGTTGTCGTCATCCCCTTGTTAATGAACTGATTTTTGTCAGGACAAGTAACATGGATCGAAATACTCTTATAGATCTCCCCTCCCTGAGGGGAGGGATCATAGTCAGCCTCAGGAGCACTGCAGTTCTCAATATACTAAGGAGAAAAATCATCAAAACAGGATAAAAGAAAGAAAACCAGCAATTGTGTGCCTGTCTCCCACGGGTATTTATGCAGTATATATTTGAACTTTTTTACATACATCTTATTCAGTAAGAATTAATAGTACCATAAATTAGCTGCTCCATTTCTATGTTTGGGCTCTATTGTGCCGGAACACTTTCTAATATCATTTCCTTAGCTCCAGATGAAATTTTGCCAGAGGTGAGTTTGGCCATTTCCTAACAGGAACTCTGCATTGCTGTCTTCTGCACAATTACCCTGAGGATGTGGCTGATGCAGAAAATAAAGATCCCGTCAATAATTTCCAGGCAATAACTTTCATGTGAACACCATCTTCCAAAACTGTTGACCACCTTTGACTCTTCGAAGTTTTAATTGATCAAGCTAAATTAATAAGGTAAATCAACATTCATAATGTGTAACCTTTGCAGTTTCTGCAGACTGGTGTTTGTATCTCAGCATGAGCTTTTATAACTCATCACCTTTAACTTCATTGAAATCATATTTTGTAAATATTTCCAATACAAAACAAGACCTCTTCTCCAGTCTAATTTGGTTTTACTTATTCTGAAATAGTTAAATTTTTTTTGTCCACTAATCAGTGTGTTGCTTTTTTTCTCTCCCTTGTAATAGGAGTTTAGGTATTTGCCAGTTGTCCTCTAAACTCATTGGAGAACTTTGACTTTGTCCAAGGCAAGAACTGCTGTTGATATGTTGACAGGTGGGGGGCTCGCTTGGGTCATGTGCATTGTCAGCACGAAAAGCTGTGATTCATGGCATTAGCAGAAGACAGCTATCGAAACAAGCAGAGCCATCTTCCATCCTAGACATGTGAGTTCACAATGGGCAAGAATCCACCCCAAGCTTTTATCTCCTCATTAAATCCTCGTCCTAATGTGAAGGAGTGTTTGCTCAGAAAAGTGTTGACAGTTAAGATGGTAAAAAAAAAAATATATCTGTGCTTAAAAACTCCTGAAAGGATTTCAACTACAGAAACATAGCCAGTCTTGCATTGTAACTTTTTTAATCATTGCTAAATGTTTTCCTTTATCTAAGACAAATTGACCACCTAATTACCTCACCTTCTAAGTATAATTAATGCATTCTTGAAACATAGTAGAGGTTCCACTTTACATTGGGATTTTTGCATTATGGACATCAGACTGCTTATAGTACTGAGTACCCTGGTATCACTGGCACCCACTATACAAAGATGGGTTCATGGGCTCTGACTCCTCTGTTCCCTCTGTTCCCACAGGTGATCTGATCCATCAGCAGGAGCTTTCTCCTGGTAGTGGGTTGTGCCTTCAGTCCCCTGCTCACAGATTGCTCCCTTGACGGTGCTGCTGCACTCCTCTGAGTCTTCTGGCAACAGCCCACAAGGGAAGAAACCAAGGTGACCCACTATCACTGCTCTAGGATGAAGTCAAAGCCTATTTGTGAGCTGGATTGGATTTGCAGATGAAGGAATGACCTCTTGTGCCAAGGCTACTAGGCTGCTCTCTCAGTCACAAGGCTCTACAAGTAGAGTGTTACTGTGTGTTGGCAGTCACCAGGCACTCCTCAGGCAAATGAAAATGGTATTTCAGGCTTTTCTTGAAGTAGCTTTCCAATATTCTTGCTGTCATAAATTACTGCAACCATTTCTCTTCAAGGCTAGCATAACAGCTTACAAAAATATGGGGAATTAAGTAAAATCAACTAGAATTTATATTTTTTTACCTAAAATTTCTTACTCTGTGAATTTATATTCACATTAGGCCTTGGCTCTGACAGCAGCTACTATTGAGGCTCCCATGAGCAAAGTGTACTTGGCTGAGCCCACTCACCAGGATTCACGTGCTTTTACTTCCTGCAGCAGTGGGACTTCCTGAGCACACCCAGACATATGAGGAGGAAAACAGCAGACATGGTGAAATACTCTTTTCTTTCCTGGTGTGTTCTCAAGTCCTGTATTGTTACCAGTTCAGTAAGACTATGAGTAACGACAGGCTTCAGAAGAACACAACAGCCAACTCATCTATCAAGTTCCAGGGGCAAAAACAACAGCGCACCAACTGGAAATGGCTAATCAGCCACGTCAGCCATAGCGCATCATTGGAGCCTGATCATCCCTGTGTTGCCAATTTACCACTGAAGAGCAAAGCATCAGCATCTCGAGCACCCTGTGGAAAGAGGCAGCATTTCATGCAAATTGTAAGGTCTTGGCTATAGCAATAACTGCACAAGGATTTTATTGGCAAGGCCCATCCTGTTTCCCTAAGGCCAGTCATCATAGCAGGCTTGCTAATAAATCTGATCTGAAAGATATGTATCAGATGCTAAATTATCCTTTCCTGACCTATCCAACCTCCATAGCAACCCAGGTGGGGATCTAACTATTGTTCTGCTTTTTCAAGCTTGCCTCAGGATTAGTTTTATAAAAATCAAATGGGAAGGTAATGAAAATACATCTTCCTGGCAGGGTACAGGGTCGGAGGGAAAGTCAGTTAATGCAGAGATTAAATTCAAAACTGATACATGCATGGTAAGTCTAGATAATAACATTTGCAAAATGATATTGTACTTTAGACTCAGGCTCTGATATCTTTTGTATGTCTGCTTTCTCTGGGAGAGGAGTGTCTTGTGAACCAGTGGGATGCTGAAGTCCTTTCCAACAACCACACCCTCTACTTGGCTATGTCAACCAAAGCTGGTAAAGCATCTGTTCATTCAAAACCCAGATAGGAGGCTATTGAATTCTCTGGTACTGGGAAGTGATAATTCCTGACTAATGTCTCTATACCTTTGACTGCAGCTGGCATTTATATGAATAAACATATGAACCTAGTTCTCAGTTTAACTGATTTCATGCTGTGAGCAAAACCAGACGTTTGACAAAGTGCATTCATCTTACCCACATAACTGATATATCATGTATCCTCGAAAAAAATGTTTTAAGGTGTGTTTAATGGGCAAGCATCTGAAGACTCAAAGGTAATAATCTTTGCCATCTTCCAGTACTTCACTGAAGTGTATTTGTAAGGTAGTAAAAGACTGTGTTTCATAGAAGTGTTCAATTATGATGATGATAGTGAATTTTGTTAAAGGTGAACTCTCTCATTCAAGTAGGAAATTGCTGATCTGTAGAAGGAAATAATTTCCCTGGCAATCTTTATGTAAGGTCCAAATGATAATTTAATGCTTTATAACTGGATTTTTCAGGCTTGCTGCAGAATTCTCTAGCAGGAATACAGGTCTGGATGAAAAGAAGTAGTAATAATTCTTAATAAAATTCAGCAGAGTTCTTATTATCATTTCTGTGGGACTCTGCTTCTGTGAAATTCTGGCTTCTTTTTTGTATTCTGTGAGACTTTTCCATAAAGTAATTATAGCTTTTGAGGTTTTTGACTATTTTTTATTTTTCTTGCTCTTTTATCCCTGCTCGTAGACATAAATACACCTTGGAGAGTAAGTGTGAGCAGTCTGACAGGAAATTAAGGGGCTTTGTGATGAAGGTACTGGCCTGAAGCTCCAGAGATCTGAACTCAGCACCTGGCTTTGTGTCAGGGCTTTTGTGTGACTTTTTATGTGACTGGTACAGCCCTAAAGGGCACAGGGAGCTGGCAGGACATGTTGGACATGGAGTGTGGCTCTGGGTAGGTGACTCCACAGTACTCCCCTCCGCTATCCAGGAGATGCAGCAGCAGCCCCTCTGAGCCTAGGGACACTGAGTTGTGCTCAGCGGGACCATATCTGATGTTAACCCAGATTTAGGCAGCCTCACCAGCATCCCACTGACCTACCCCAGCTCCTGTTTGGCTGGTGAGCAGACCTACAACTCTTAGTGCAGATGTCACCTGCAGCACCCATAGATTCCACACAGCACCACCCATCCACCCTTGCTAGAGCATGAGGGTCCCTTTAGCTCTGTCCCTTCCCCTGGGATTCATCCCTGCTGCAGCGATACTTCAGTCACTCTCCTATAGTCTTTCCCAAAGCTCCAGTGACACTCATCTCAAAGCCCATCTCACTGCAGCTCCCAAGTAACTCCTACAGATAATGCCTGCATAAATGGAGGCAGCCAGAGATCTCTCTCTAATGAGGTAAAACATGATTATTTTTCTTTGGAGCTTAGCATGACTAAGTCATTTCCCGAGCTACATAGTTTGTGTGTGACATGACTTTTGTAAGCAACACTATGCTTTGTTACTATTTTGGTTTGAAAGCCAGTTCCCTTTACCTGGGAATTATGGTATGTTGTCAATTTTGTCAAATGAGGCTGGAACAAGATTGGAAATTTTTGACCCTACAGTAAATCAGACAATCTCCCTAGGCTTCAGTTTCCCCATTTGAAAAAGTGGGAACCAGGCAGGGTTTTAATAAAAGCTCTGTGTACTGAAGGAGGCCAGACAGTGGAGAACTGTGGAAGGTGCCCTGCTGCTTGCTAAGTGAGTCGGGTAATCTCACCAGAATTAACTTTCCTCAAAAACATTACCTTCGGATGCAAATTATTATTTGTTTTAAGAATGTATAAGTATCTGAAAGGAATGATAGTACACTGAGTAGAATGAAGATAATCCTGGACTTAGAACAAATATTAGCTGGGCTTTCAGCTGGAGTGAGAGTGCCTTGATGCCAGAATAAACTGACTAGTTTTTCTTTGGCCTTCCTTTGGAAAAACTAACGGTGCACACAGAGCTGCCAGCTTCTACTAGCTGAGTTGACACACTTCTTACAAATACAGATTTTACTCAGCCAATGATTACAATAGACTTTCTTTGCCTTTATATGGTTGTTTCTTATTTCTCTGCATCTAGCTCAGCCTACTCCCAATTATGTCTTCATAGATTAAGAAACAAGCTTTGCGTTTCTGGGCAACCTTTGCAATTTCTTAAAATAGTGTGGCACTGACACTTTTATGCTTAAAGAGTGCTAAACCCAAGACTTCTAGTCAGTTGTTGAAACCTAATAGTGTCAGTAAACATTAATGCTGAAAAAGTGTTAGAGCAGCCCCGTTCTCACCTTGAGAAATATGTTATTCTTGATCATTCTTCCCTAATACTGATCCATATTTAGATTTTTAAAAAGTGTTCTTAAGCAACAGAGTTTGTTTACACATGGAATATTTTTTTGTCCAAATCACTGTATTCATGAAGAACGGTGTTCATACTCCCCACACATCTCTGTGCTACTGGTTTCTTTCTTTACCCGAGACAAACAGATGTGCACAATGGTACATGACTGTTAAGGCATAGTCAAAGACTCCCCGTGAGTCTCGATTTCCACTCTCCACAAAGACAAGTACCACTAAACTTTGCTTTTTTTCCTCCAGGGTTAGGACTGTCAGAAGTTCAATGGTTACCCCCTCGTTGGCAGATGCCACAGAAGAAAGAGGAGGTTCAGTCAAGCTGAAAAGGTAACAAAAACAGATGAGGAAAAAAAGTATTGGAAAATGTTAATATAATTTAAGCAGTACCAGCATTTGTCACCAGTTTATTCTACTTGCAATAACATTGTTACTTTTTCCATCCTGATAATACCCCTGTGGTCTCAGCCCAGTGCCCATGAAAAGATTCTTTTCAGTGCACTTAGAATGAAACCAAATCAGAGTAACACAAGGAAGTCACACATCGTTACATACTAAATGTATTTGTCCAGCATGTGTTAGATTTTCTTTATCCATTCTAAATACTGATAAATTTATCAAAATTTACTTTTGAGGTATTTTCCTATTTCAGATATATTTTACACAATATTATCTAAGCTGAGGTTCACTGAAAACTTGGATGTGGACTTGTTACTCACAATCACCTTTAAAATCCAGGAAAAATTAGTCAGGAAAAAAAGAGTAGCATAATATATTGACCAAAATAAAGAATTAAAATCCTCTGGATTGGAAAGACTTCCTTCCATGGCAAGCACTACCTTGCCCTCTTTTATTTTAGAGGTCAGCACAGACAAGTACATAGTTTGTATAGTAAGAAAGTGTACCCACTCTCTCTATATTTAATGATGGTTTTCCACTATAAACCAGCATTATCTCAGGAGCCTGTTTTGTTTCAGCATGGAAAACTTTGTGAAGGGCAAATAGGATAATGTCCTGAGTCTGCAAGTGCCAACATAATAATACTGCAAGTTTCCAGCCTCAAAATCCATTATTCCTGGGTCAAAGCAAGGTACTGGGGTGCCAAGAGTTTCACTCTTATTCTTTTCCACCCTGTTGCCTTTTGTCTGCCATGACTTCATTATCACAACAGCCCTTCTTTTTCTTCAACAACTGGTAAGGTGTGGTTAAGTTTGCACTCTCTGGCATCCGACTGCAGAGATGGCACCGGTGCAAGGATTACTAATACCACTGAATTTCCCTCCTTGTAATCACAAAATTCCCTAAAGAGGGATTAATAGAACCAGAAAACAATGCTGGCAAAGGCAGCAAAGGGCAGGCAGAGATGGAAATGTTTGGGGAGGAAAATCCTGAAGCTGCTTCAAAAGGGGAAAACTGCAGCCAGGAAAGAGTTCAGCTCCTGAGGGTAGCCCCTGCTTAGCAAGAGCTCACACAGACTCTGTACTGTCAATCTGCAACAGATTTCTATGATTCCCATACCCTGGGTAACTGGGGAAAAGGAAAGAGAGATACCACGAACCAGAAGTGATGTGTGAGCAGGTTGACTCAGCTCAGAATCAGGCTTATCTGCCTGCTGAAAGTAAGGACATTTTGATACCAAAGGTACAGCGTAAGTACTCCCCTGGCTTGTATTTGAATGAAATGATTCAATATTTTCCCTAGCTGTCTTTTCCTTCCTTTCAACAATATCTATTTACCTCACACTAAAGTATACAAGATGCCTTGTTTAGATAACATAAATCTTATTTTAACGTAGGCAATTAATTCCAGTCAGAGCTACATTAGTCCACTATTGGAATAAGATACAGCAATTCCTAGCCATACAAATTATGCAGAATGAGGATTTTGACCACAGAAAAAAACCCCACCTCGTACAGTTTTTCTTATTCGTAATGCTTCAGGAAGAATCAGGTGAGG
>WEIS01076269.1:0-10027 GCA_013389965.1 Todus mexicanus | reverse complement strand
GTGGGCATCTACATATTTCAATGGCCAAGTATTTCTTTGTCTGCGTGCTTTGTGTTTAGGCATATACACGTTTTGGTTGGAGATGTCTTGTAGTAAGTTAGTGTGGATTTTGTCATCCTCAGACCTGTAACTAAGTCACTTGTTTTGCTAAATCACTTGCTATAGTAAGTGCTGCTAAAATCAGACCATGATTTGTTTCGTTTTATTAATAAATCTTGAATTGTTGATAAATCAAAGTGTGTAGAATGTATTTATCCGTGACACTGGGCTGTTACACATATAAAGGTTATGCTTTATTTATTCATAAATTCACCTGTATTTATTTTATCAGACATGTTCTACCTTTAATGTGCAAGCAGTCCTCAGAACAGAAACTAGATCGAGGGACTCCTTCCTCCAGAAATGTGGGGAGTTCCAAATCATACCCTCTGAATATTAGGAGTATGGAGTTCTCACTTTCGCAGTGACAAAGTTTAAAGGAACCTTCAGTCTATATTACATCTCGCTGCAAAGGGCACATTTCTCAGAAAGACAGTCAGAAGTCTAGCATCCATTATCTGTTTGACAAATTTTTGGTTAATACATTATTTATTTATTTATTTTAAAAAGGATACTAGCATCAAAACATACTGAGAGAAGTGACCAGATGGTCTAAACTCTCCTATCCAAAGAGGTAATCTAGAAGCATTTGAATTCCATCCATGACAGAGAAAGCATTTTAGTTGTACTCTGTCTTTGCTATTTCCGATAGATTGGCTTACAATTTCCAGAGCTCAGCTCACTGACTATGGCGAATTTTAGTTATGAGAGTCACAGATTCCCTATGAGTTCTATAGGAAGGGTGTAGGTATAAGGTGGAAGTTTTAGACCGTAGACAGAGAAATCATATGCAACATATACTGATGTAAGAAACTGTAAATATACTTGCAACTTCTTTGAACAGGCTGAATAATTAATTCCACTTTTGTGACATTGTTATTCATGTGGAAATTGTCAACATTAAAAAAATCTCACATGCAGGTGAGTTCCTGAGTTACTTATGTTCTTTAATTTTTTTTAGTAACAATCACAACTTTGCAAAGTTACTAGCAGAGTATTGGTATTTTATGTTGAATAGAAGAACAGCAATTTTTTATGCAGTTTCCATAACAACCAGAGTATAAGGTAATCTAATGTAATTTGCACTTCACTGCAGTCTACATTGTGGATGCCTAACATTTCATCAAATAATAGATACAAGCGAAGCACTTCCGTATTTTGTTATTTTACCGACTAAATGAACAACAACCATAAAAGGTTTTATTTCTGTTAAAAGGCAGGTCTGAGAAATAAATAACTGCCTATTTACTTAAGCAGACATTTAAGTTGCTTTCAGGAAACGTAAGCATCTAAATAACGGCCACCTCAGGATTCCACCATGTTGGCACAGAAGAGCACCATGGACATACAGCAAGCAAATTTCAAGTTTTGACCTCGGTCTTGTCTAGTGCTTTAGAAATTATTTTACAGAAATATATCGGTCATTTTGCTTCTGCACGTTTTTAACAACTTTTCTCAAAAATGACTTACAGTATTGTGTTTATTGCATACTGGAACACATACTACACGTATTTATTTGATAGAAAAAGGTTTGTGTCTTGACTTCGGGTGAAATCAACTGTCTGTAACCATCTAGTCACTAGTTGGTTATCTTTTATTAAAGTATCTCATTTTTTTCATCAGCTGAAAGAAATATTCTTTCTGGATTTTTTACGGGGTTTTTTGTTGCTTGTTTTGTTTGCTCGTTTTCTATGAATTGCAGTATCTCTTAAATCTGTGTATATTTTCTTTAATCCACTTTTTCATTATTATGCTTTCTATTATATTCTTATAACTGAGTTGGTGTTTGAACCTGCACAAATGCCTTTCATTGTCTGAACTGAAGATAAGTCTTTCCCCCTGTGCTATAATCAATTTAAAAAAAAAAAAAAAAAAAAATTAAAAGTAATAAAANAAAAAAAAAAAAAAGAATTACAGCATTAAGAAATGTTTTGCAAGGTACTTTCATTTTGCTTATGAATGTAAACAAGGTAATCGTTCTACCTTCAGTCTGACAGCTCCACTCATACTGTTTATAATGGGCTTCAAGCAGTAAGATTTACCGTGAGGGCAACTGTGGACCAATTGTTAACTGTAGCAGTGCCAGTTCGGTTTGACTTTGCTATCCAGACTCTAACAGGCACATGGCGTTTCTGAAGACTTTTATAACTGTCAAAATTGTCACTCTATATTTTTAGCATGATGTAAACTAAGAAGTTACAGCTGTGCATAGCTATCACTATGCTAGTGCTGATAAAGTTATAATTCTTCCTACTGATCAATATTACTTTTTTTACTTGTATGAAAATTCATATAAAAGGTAGAAAGAATGATAGTGCTTGCTAAGTTAGACCTTCTTAGTGTGTTGGCTCCAGACTTTTCTGGATGCCTGATATCATTCCTAGAAAATGCAGATGAATTACCGGTCTGAGCGTGAATGAAGCAGGAAAGGGAACCTGGAGCAAGCATTATCTTCATAATAATTACATCAGCAATCAGCCCTAAGGAGGAAAAAGAAGCCTGCAGCTGCAGAGGGGAGAACTTTAGAGAAAGCAATGGTGGCGGTGGCAGAGCACCTGCCGCTACTGCACCTCTCATTCTTTATTCTAATATTAGGTAGATCAGAACCATGAATATTTAATGCATCAAATTAACCTTATTTTGAAGCGCAGTCATTTAGCTTTGTTTCAGTTCGTGACAATGATAGAACTAGTCTTGTCGTGCAATAGACCATTAAAACAAAGGAAGACCAAAACACTACAAGAGCATTGTGAGATGTACAAGAGGTTGTGCACAATTTTGTTTACAGTTTTAACTATAACAAGCAACTCAGCTTTAGAGGCACTGCGTTCACTACATGAAAAACAGATTAATATCTTTGACTGTGGTCTGTTGGCATGGAGGCTCAGCAATGTTGCCGTGGTTAATACAGATATTCTCTACTTAGAAGTCCTCTTACAGAAATCAGTGTACTAAAATGAGAACTTTTATATAACTCCAGGGGAAGTTTATGAGGACTCATACATACATACTCATCAGCTAGTCTACTTCTAATAGCTCAAAAAACAAGGGATAGACCCCTCCATATGTCCAAGTACAACTCATATGAGTAAGGGTTTGTCTGGTCAGACATCCATCAAAATTTCATGCTAAAGGAATTGAGTTCAATATTTCAGTTAGTCATTTCCCCCATCTCTACCTAAACACTATCTAAAGCAGTGTGCTTTTCCTCAATACAGATCAACACACTGCAACCATAAAAAATAATTAAGCTGCATCGAGTATTTCCGTTTTAACTGTCATAACAATAAACCACATATTTTTGAAAGTCTTAAATATTGAGAAAATATGTTTATTATTATTTTTCTTACTCCTGATTTCTAATCTCCGGAAATAGATTATATTCTCTTTGGTTATTTTTGTACCAAGTATTTTTTGTTGCCTCTTCAAATTCCCCACAGTATTTAACCAATTATATTTTTATTGTTATTTTCCAAATGCAGTTAACCCATACTTATGTAATGAGGGTAGACTTTTAAATATTGCAAATGAAAGTATTTTGGCTTGATGTTTATCTGTGCGGGTTTTTTTTTTCCTTAATGTATATGTGTTGAAGGTGCTGAAGTGGGTCCAGAGGTGAGCGACGAGACTAGTGAAGGGACTGGAGGGGAAATCTTATGAGGAGAGGCTGAGGGAGCTGGGGCTGTTCAGCCTGGAGGAGGCTCAGGGGGAACCTTCTCACTCTCTCCAACTCCCTGAAGGGAAGGTGTATACAGGAGGGGGGTGGGCTCTTCTCCCACACAACTAGTGACAGGACGAGAGGGCACAGCCTGAAGCTGCACCAGGGGAGGTTTAGGTTGGATATTCGGAAGCTCTTCCTCACAGCAAGGGGGATAAAACCCTGGGATGGGCTGCCCAGGGAGGTGGTGGAGTCACCGTCCCTGGAGGTGTTTAAGGCCAGACTGGATGCCACACTTAGTGGCAGGGTTTAGCTGAGTGGTGGTGGTAGGTCATAGGCTGGACTCGATGATCTCAGAGGTCTTTTCCAGCCTCAATAATTCTGTGATTCTGTGGTTTTGTTATTGAATAAAACAAGGAGATAAACTATAGACAACATGGTTGGTGGATAATAATGAAGAAAAAAAATGACTGTTTCTGATATCCATCTTACTAGGAACTAGGTATTAACAACTATCTTACTCTGAGATCTCAGCCATGGCTCCTGTAGCACAGGTACAGGAGTCTGGTCATACAAACTATAAAATCTATGTAAGTTTGAGATATTTTCAGAACAACAAAGCATCGTGCCTACAACTCCTGATTTTCAATTCCTGTTTATATCCTGTAGACAATCTTCATAGCACTTATAAAGACTCCAGCTGAGATGAGACTAAATTCGAATTCTACCCTCTTATCTCCCCTCTTTTATTCACCCAGATCTTACTGATTTAAGTAGGAGCAATACTTGTGCATGTATGTGAGCGTCTTTGTGGATTAATATTAATGAACAAAATTTTCATATCACAGGATTTCACTGTATTTTCCCCTCAGTATTTTTCAATAGGCTCTACTGAAGTTAAGGGAACTTTGACCTCTGTAGTCATTACGACTAATAAGAAAACAGTAGAGAGGTTCATTGATCCACATCTCAGAGGGGCACAGTCTCAATTCTCATGCTGCTGCTGCAGTGCATTTCTATGGGAATGCTTTCACAAGTGCTATCAGTAGAACTTAACAATCATTCCGAACTGTCATGTTCACTAAAGTTACAGAAAGCTTGACCTTTAATCAAGAAGAAGAAGCATCACGAAATATCGCTTTATTGTAGAGATAATGTGCAATTCACGGTACTGCATTATACAGTTTCAGTTCTTTGATAATTGTGAAACTTGTTTTTCACTCAGTTGCCTCCTATTGTAATATTTTATATTTTTAGTTACTAATATATTACTATCACATTTACAAAGAAAGAAAATGAGGTACACTTACCAAAATTTTTAATTTAAAGGATCATTAAAACTACATCTGTCTCTGGGGGGGTATTTTTCAATTATTCAGTTTTAGCCCTTTTATCAGACTACATACAGATAACTTTGACCTTTTCTATATTGTTCATCTCATCCATTAATTTATGGCAAAGATATCTGTCAGGCAAAGATATCTGCCTGTTCATTCTTGGCTATCATTCACGTATCTTAGCTCTCAGAGGCCTCCAATTCCTTTTATTATTGTATTAATTTTAAGTTATGATGTGTATCTTACTTTTAGGTACATCAGAAAAACCTGGGTGTCAGGTAGGGCAAGGGACAGTTTGCCAAGACAGTCTGAAATAAGTTTGATCCCTTCCTCAATTATTGTTCTCCAGTTCTTTTCTGTGACTGACCTCAGGGTTATTCCAATCCTGTGTCTTCACACTCACTGATGACTATATAAATGTATGCCTGGGCATAGTAATGTCCGCAGACAAAAACACTATTTTAATTAGCTGTATAATTGTTCTTTGCACTTTCATTTACATTTCTTCCAGTTTCTGGGGCAAAAACCCCCAACACAGCAGGTTTTACTTGCTTTATGAATTAAGGAAGTCACATATATTGAAAGGCTGAATTTCTTTTAAAAGATATCTCTTCTTGTCTATACACGACTTGTCACTATATTGGTCAAAATCTGATTTTGCTTTTCAACTCTTTTGATAAAGAAGATAAGACAACATGATTAAGCTTTCTCTGAAAAAGTTATTCTTCATATCAATAATATCAAGACATATCAAGGATGCAAGCTTCCAACAGTGCAGCCATCAGTCACATGAAGTTTTACCTGTTTAGCTTTCTGTCAAGAGCTGGACTGGTTTCATGGCACCCATGAGAAGAATCCAATAAAGATTTGCTGCATATATCAAATTGTCTGTGCTCAGTTCACTCTTTAAAATATGTGATTATATGAGTAAAATCTATTATTGAAATTATTTTAGTATTCTCATCCTTACCTTGGAGTTTATTCAGCATTACATGCTAAGGTTACATGATGCTGTCCAGGCCCTGAGCTTACTGCTGGGGAACAGCAGGAGAGGGCTGCTCCACTGAGGAGAGCAGCCAGTTGGGAGCCACAAGGGGAGCGCAGGGCTGGCAGAACACCACCCCAACAGGTCCAACGAGGAAAGAAGAGCAGGACCAGTGGTTGCCATGGAGACCAGCGTCAAATGCAGACCAGGAATAGCCAGATGAGTCTATAGAGATGAATCATGTCTGAGGTCAAGCCAAAAAGTGGAGTCCGCAAGGTAAGATTAGGATCAGCTAAATACAAGGCGAGGCACAGCATAACTACATTCACCCTCCAGTCTTTCACCTTTGTCCTTTCCTGGACTTTGCGGTGGATCCACTGTGCCTGGTGTGCCTAGCTCATCCCTCACCTCCTGACTCACCTTCTTCTTTGCAAAGCAGCCTATACCTGTTGCTGTCTGACAGAGATTTTATTTCAGACAATATTTCCTGCTGCTTTTTCTTCATTATATAGTACTACTGTTCCAAAGAATCAACATCCAAAAAAGAGATTAGGTATAAGGACACTCAGCCTGGGACCACAAAGAAGTTATGTTTTTTCTCCTTACAAGTGCAGCCTCACACCAGGTGACTGTCGTATTTAGTTTTGCAGAAGTTCTCCCCATCTGTGTTCTGTCTAATGAATATTTAATCACCTTTCTGTGGACCACTAAATGTTTAATTTAATTTTAGTATACACGTTTCATCCATGTCTGCTGAAAGTTTAATACAGGAATAGTCCTCCTAACAGGAACTTCAGCTTACGAATCCTGCTTTCTGTCTCTCGAGTCCTCAAGGTGAGCGCTTTAACCTCAAGGTAGCCCCACAGTTGGAACATTTTGTGGCCTGCTGGATGGTACAAGTTTGAATTTCCTCAGGAAATAAAGGAAATTAAACCCATATAAATCAATTCCTGAATGAGTACTCTAGCCTAGGCTATTACATGAAATGGGGTTGCTATCAGCACTTCTGGAGATACTTTTAAAGAATGTTCTGTCCATGATTTCACTTTGGGAAAAGACTGCCCTGTACTCTAAGAGTGTTTTAAGAATATCTGTGAACAAGAGATCTCGAGAGGTTTTTAGTAGGGGTAAAGTAAGTTTTTGTTAGTAGTTGTACAGGCAAACACATTATTTCTTGATGCAGTGCATCTTGGATAAGTGTAAAGCAGAGTAAAGAATTTTAAGGATGAGGGTAGAGCATAAGCCAAGGATACTATGACCTGAAGGAACAGTGTCTGTCTTACCTCCTTGATTTTCCCCTCACATTTGCTGATGATTCATGAGACTGCTGTTACTTTTATTTTCTCTATCTCATGTCATTGTTAGGAAAAGGAAGGATATCACGTATAATATCCAGGCTGGTCTAGGCAGTGTCTCCTATCCTAAACAGTTAATAACAGATATTATCCAAACCAATGTGGTGTCCATGACACAGAACAAGAGCTACTGCATTTAATCGTCAGGTTGGGCAGGAGGAAGCTTTAAATTGCTTGATCCAAACCTATTCTGAATTCCATAAGTCCCTAGATGTGACAGGCATTTTCTTCAGAAGAAGTATTTCTTAACAGACTCCTTTTTTCAACTTTTATGCTATATCCAGTAGATTTGTTTTGAAGGCTTTCCTAGAAGGGGATAAGAAAGATTTGACTAGCTGATGGTTTGTGCATTGGTCGTTGGGTAACATTACAAAAAACCAAGAAATATCCCAACTTTCAGAGAGCTTCACAGTTCTTCCAACTTACCTCCTTCTCTCATATCATATCAGATGGAAATACAGAACAGCCCTTGGGGTGATGATGAATCACAGTTTCCATAACCTTTATCAGTTAAGAGCCTAAAGGAAATAACAGAGTTTCTAATTCTGGAATAGTTACTCTGATGAGAAAATGTTTTTTAATGAAGATGTGTTCATTAAATTAAACTGCGTTTTAAGTCCACAAAGAAAAACGTTTTCAGAGTCCTCGGTCTAGTTTTTTAAAAGCAATGGAAGTCATAAACAAACAACCTGGTGTTACTTGTCTCCTGCTGTATTTTGGTTCTTTTTCCACTGTGACTATTACACCAATTTATGATCTCATTTCAGTTTTATTTCTTCCACCTGCACTTAAGGAAAGTTTTTCAATTCAATACTTTCAGTTATTGGCATATTCATTCTCTTTCCCAGCAATACTTCATTTTAAAAGGACAATATAGTATAATACTTCTCTTCATATTCTGTAGAAAATAAAACTGCAAAATACATAAAACCATAGTATATGTATAGGTAACCTTAGGATAGTGAAAACTTGTCATCATTGGATTTTAGGAATACTTACAATTATATTTTCACATATGATGCTGAGAAAAATATGTCATGTTTTGTTTGCTACTAATTAACTTGTACTTAATTTTTTGCTCAGTGTCAGACATTGAAAGTGTTGAGGGGAAGAATTAGACTTTATTTGGCAAATCCAGATGTAATCAATAGTCCGGATTTTTTTTCCACAGTCTATAAATCCATTTTGGGTTCAGTATTCTGTATTTTGTTTGATATTACATAAAATCTGAAAGAGATGGCTGCTATTAAATTGTTGTAAATCATAAAGAATATGTGAGGAATCTCTAATGACTATGCAAGGATGAAGAAAACCTGTATATTGTGGTATGGCAACTACGTGGAGTTGACTGGGCAGAAACATTCTTTTCTGTTGTTGAAAGACATGGGGATACAGTTTGGGATGTTACAAAAAACAGGTTTGTATATCAGTTAGGATGATGAAGTGGCAAAATCTAACAAAGAAGCATCTTTGATGCTCTTCTTCCTCAAAATAAAAACACTTGAATGATTTCTAAATTACTGTTAATTTTAATAATAATTATCATTTGTGGTCTGTACCTTACCTCTCTAACACCTTTATTTAAATGTAAGAAAAATACGTGACTGGAAAGTATTTTACTTACTTCTTATACGATGTTTCCGTTTAGCAATTTAGACCTCTGTTTATTCTTGAAGAGATTAAAACAGTTTAATTTGGGGGTTATTTTTAATATTATACAATAATCTCGCATGTAAATCCAAACGTAGATATAACTTATTAACTACATGAATAATGAAACGTTCTTTATGCAGATGTGGAACCAAGGGATCCAGTTGAAAAAATTAATATCAAAATAAATGTTTGAGAATACTCTGTATGCATACACAAAAGTCTGTGTTTTAAAAGAACATTTAGATTAAAAGTCAAACAAAATGAGAAAAGTCAAATCTGCATTTATGTGTGATGTACAGAGATTACGATCAAATCTTCTCATCTTCTTTTTAGTAAACTGAAGAGATTGAGCTTACTTGGTAGCATAAGTGGCATCATGCTTCCTTGTTCTTTAATGATTCTCAGAACTTCTTTCTTTGTTCCCACTGTCACTGTAACTTCCTTCCCAAATTGAACTGGACAAAATACTGCAATATTACACGTGTAGGTCTCCTCCTATTTAAGAGTATCTTGTTTAAATGATCTATGACTGCAATACCCTTTTTAGCTTAATCTGCATTTTAGACCAGCACAGTATAAATTAGCTCTGCTGCCAAAGAAGTTCTTCCTAGATATTTCTCCCACCATCATCTCGTTTTTTGTTGGCACAAATGCTTTGTGCAGTTATGCTATGAATTTTGTTAGCAAAATAATCTCGGTAGAATCAAAAATTTGTTCTTAAGTCCGCAATTGGTTTAAAGTGTATGTATCCCACAATATCTACTGTTTGGGTCTGCGGATCCTCGCTTAGGGAGAAAAATCAATAAATACAGGCATCCAGCCAGCAGCAAAAAGGAGGGCTGAAATATTTCCTTGAAAACAGCATCATCTTGTGATGCTTAAGCCAATTTCATTCTTCCAGATGTCTGAAACAATCTAATAACTGGCTTCTGCCAGAAGC
>WEIS01076242.1:0-21784 GCA_013389965.1 Todus mexicanus | reverse complement strand
TTCTCTAAACAATAAGATTCCTATATTGAAAAGAAGTGTTACTTGAAATGTGAAAGAAGATAAATGTTTGAGGAGGAGGGTGACTCAGACTGCTAGTGACAGGCCTTAATTCACCTTCTGCTATTAACTGAAAATCTTTCCCTAGTACAGTGTATACTCATGTTTAAACACAAATCATTGATCACTATAGCAACCCCTTTATCACATGAAGCACGTTCTAGCTCTAAGATAAAAAAGCACTTTTGAACAGGAACGCACACGCCCACTCATCAAAAGGTAAGGGGAACATCCATGGCTTTTTATCTTGTTTTATCAAGATGAAGATTGTTTTAAAAGTAGGTGAAGGATTACGTGTGAATTGGTCTGCACATGTTTTGATTGTTTATTTTGAATTTTTGTTCTGCATGTATTAGTATCCAAACTGAACAGAAGGAACAGATGCTTCTCTTGGGAGACTTAAAAAGGGAATAAAGAATCAATATGCATTTAATCAGACTGTTTTTCTTGATTGTTATTGCTTTAACTGTTGGAAAACTATTGAATTATAGGGTAGATCTGGAAACGGAATTTCCGTTCTACAAGAACTTTTGACATGTTGATTTTCCCTCCCGTCAAATTGAACACAGTGCTTATTTTTTTTTCATTTCCAGCAGAACAAAATATCCCAAAAGTTAGCAGGTTTCACTGAAATGTTTGATTTCAGTAATGTAAAAAAATCGATTTTGAACAAATTCCAGTGTACATTCAAAGTAGTAGGTTAAGTTGTTTTTTTTAACCAAATGAAACTAAAATGTTTTACTAATGCCTCAAAATTGACATGAATGAAATAAAATAACCAAACCCTTTTGTTTAGTTTTTTGCTATGTAGAATTTCTGTCAAATTAAGCCTCCTGCAAAAAACCTGAAGATGGATTAAACTTGTTGTTGGAAATGTTTCAACAAGTGCTGGTTTTTACTAGATTGTGTGGGGAATATTACTGAAAATCAGGCAATTAACTATCACTGGCCTTTCAAGAAACAGTGGGATCCTTATTTTGCAGAGCAGCTGCCTACACTTGGAAGCATGAGTGAAGAGAACAATTTGTTTTAGATAGAGCTGGGACCACAGAGGCAGCTGAACTCCAATGGAGGTTTTCCTTCTTCTTTCTCTTGGCAGGAACATAATGAAGTGAACAGTGTACCAGCCCATCATGGTGCTCGTGAGCCCATCTGTAAATGTGGTGATCTAGATGTCATCTTCAACTACAAAGCCTCAAGTCAAAAGCTAGCAGTTACAGTCCTGGAGGCCAGGGACATCCCAGACAAGGACCGCAGTGGTGTGAACACCTGGCAGGTGCACATAGTCCTGATGCCTAGCAAGAAACAGAGGAGTAAGACAAGCGTTCAGAGAGGACCCATCCCCATGTTCAAGGATAAAATTACCTTCAGTAAGCTGGAGCCAGAGGAGTTAAGCAGCCACGCCGTTCGTTTCCGCCTCTACGCGGTGCACAAGGTGATTGGAGAGAAGATGATGGGAGAGCAGTTGTTCTACCTAAGCAACATCAACCAAGAAGTGGAAACAAAGGTGACACTGGTCTTGGAGCCAAGGAGTAACTTGAGTGTAAGTTCGGTGACAGAAATACGGAGTCTGTAAAATTGTTTAACTGATGAGTGGGGACCAGCTGTACCTGATACCTTTCAGAGCTGTTAGGCTGCAACTTGTGGATCTGTCCTGCTGTCACTTGAAAAGTTATCAGTAAGGGGATGCACAGGGCATGTCTTCCCTACACAAAACTGTACCTTAGTAACAGCGTCTTAGCTAGCAAGCTTGCACGAAATCATGGAGAGGTAGTATATCTGCAAAAGTCATAAGATGCTGTGCCATGCCAACATGGTAGGTTGGTCCCAGAACCACTAAGGCTAATTATGTCTTCATTTCAACAAGGGCAATAGTTCTCGTGCACCTTTAAATGCAAGATTTACTTCATTTGGCACTAGCTACTGGCTTATCTCTGGGTTGTGCAGTTTTCGTGTTACCAGAACTGCTTAATAATGTTCCTTCTCATCACAGAAGAAGTGGAGAGATGGGTTGTGTGAGAAGGAGCTGACTGTGCTGCTTCATAGTCTTCCATGCACATCACAGTTGTATCTAGCCCTGGATATGCCAGTGAGTTTGTGTAGATGCTCTCTGTCATGATTCATTGTCTACAAAAAGCTCAGTGTAAAGCTGTGCACACAAAATGAACGAAACATTGTACTTTGGGTGAAGCGGAGGTAGAGAGCATGTCATGGTAGCAAGGAAGGAAAGAAAATGCACAGTACCTGACCAAAAAAACCCAAACTGCAAAATGTATTCCATCCAAAAGTCATTATCAAGGAGATTTACTGTGTGTTTAGTGTAGTAGGATGTGTGCTTGTCTCAGAGGTTTTGATTAACACTAGAGTGATAACACATTATGTGGAGTTCCTCATCTTTAAAGAGAAAGTTCAGAGATGTGTTTTCATAAAAGTGATGCTCTGATTCTTCTGGTGCCCCATCATAATTCATTCTTAGTCATTGTCATTTCTCACAAGAGATCTTACTAAACAGGGCTACAAGGTATAGATGGAGGGAGGGTGGTGGTGAATGTCCTGATGAGACTTTTGGTGCTCTTTCCCTGCAGAGTGCAGACTCTCAGCTTAGTCTGTCAGCAATCTCTCACAGTGATAGCGCTTCTTCAACACAGTCCCTGTCGCATGGAGGGGTGCCAGAGCTGCTCGTGGGATTGTCGTACAATGCCACTACGGGGCGGCTGTCAGTGGAGATGATCAAAGGCAGTCATTTCCGAAACCTCGCAATTAATAGGCCACCTGGTAAGTACTTTCAGTGCTATTAAATAACACCATTGAGTCAAAATTTGCTTTTTATTTTCTTCCTCAAGATATTAAATTACGTCGTTTCTGAGCTGGGTTTCCTTGCAGAGTATCTGATGGAAAATTAAAAGCCTTATTTCAAATACATGTGCTGGTAAATTTTACAGTGTAATTGGAGGCAATCATATGAAGACACAGCTGATGGGACAGTAATACCTGAAGGTCTCTTTTATTGCATATACCTTTACAACATCTGATTATGACAAAAGTGCTGTTATACCCAAAGCACAGAGTAATTCTCGGCAGATCCATAAAAAGAAAGAAGCGCTTTTCAAGTGATTACGTTACCATGTGACCTCCAGAGGCCCTGCCTAGTGCCATTAAGCATTTCCCAGGGCTATACTCTGTTTAGTCCCCTTGCTGTGGTGCTGAGCACCAGGTGACCTGGTGCTTTGCACCCTGTGGGGATCCTGCTGCTGTGAATTCTCCGCTGCCGCACAAGAAAATCTTCCATAGAGAGAAGATTTGAAAGTTGTCCTTCTGAGTTGGAACAGTTGAGTTCCCTTCCTCCAATACCTAAAGGAGAAAATGGGAAGTGCCTTACAGGAGGTTTAGTTAGTGCTTGAGCTGTAATTGGTCCTCGAGATGGGTAGTGGATGGACAGTGCTGATGCCCATAATATAGATGGGGTCATGCAGCCTTAGTGCATGGCGTTATCCGCTCTGCTGCGGGGGTGCTTCATTCAGGGGTTGAATGGCAGTGCTGTATCCATCTCACATTGTCCTTTTGCCTCCTGCCTGAAACCAGCAGCTAATGGCAGTGTGAAATAGTGTCGTGTTTTTATTTGTTGGTGTGTTTGCTTTTTGTGATGTGGTTGCCTGCCTGTCAAAGGTAATAACCTCTTAACAGTTCCTTGCATTCACTAGATTTGACATAGTATCTCCAGCTTGCAAAATGCTAAGATTGCTTTTGCAAGATGCTGTGCTCTTTGGCCCTGAGCTAGCAAAATATTTATGGAATATTCCAGTATATGGACGTGAAACCTTAAGTTTCCACTAAACTATTCTTCAGTATATTACAGAAATAATCAGTGTCATCAGTCAGGCCCGAGAATGAAGGGCAAGTCTATGCAACAGTAAAACGCATGACTCCAGTCTGTGGAGCCCTAGCTAGCCTTGTATTGGCAGTGACTAAATAGGTCTCCATGTGAGTTACTTACACGTTCTTGTTTGCACGTACATGTATTAATAAAAGTTTTCAGGTTGGGCCCTTTTGAGTAATTTAAAGCAAAGGTAGGCTAAGACGGGAGACTTACCACACACTCTAACAGGCAATCTCACCTGTGTTTATACAGTGTAGATACATCCTAAGGTTCTATTCTCAGAAATGAAGTTAAAGTAATCCCAATATAGGTCCGGGTTAATTTGCTGCAGTTTTCTCTGGCATATTTTCATGTATCTACCTATGGCATTGAAGTTTGGTTTCTTAGCTGCCTGAAGATGTGGATTATGAAGCACTTATGTTCCTAACTCAGGCTCTGTCTTGTATCTGGCCAGGTCAGGCATCTGTAATGCCCACTCTTGCCCCCTAAACAAATGTCTTCACTACATAGAACTCAAATAATTGCCTTCCAGCTTACTACCACCTGCAATATCATGACCAAATTACTGTTTGTTTGGGGTTTTTGTATTATTCTGACAAATGTCTTTCTGAGTGCGTGTTGCTCAGTAAGCAGAGAAACTCTGTAACTCATTGTCTGTAAATGCTGGGAAGTTATGTTTGTCTTCAATGTGACAGAGTTCAGCAGATAGCTGTGCGTGCACATATTAGCTATCAGCATGAGAAAGTTTAGCTGCCTTCATTAGACTCTCATTCAACTTTTTAGCTGGTGGCTGCACGGGAGTGCAGTAGTTTGGTTGACAGCATTTTTAAACCTGAGAAGCATTTTTGTGGTTGTTGATGAGATGAGAAAAGGAGCAGGTTATGAGGAAAAAAGGCATTCCTTGAGGGAGTTTTAATTTTAAAGTCTGCCTGAATTTTCTATTTCTGTGCTTGAAGGGCTTCAGACAGACCTTGTTAAACTGGTTTGATAAGCTAGCCAAAGTCTTCTGCCACCTAACCTTATAGTCCTGACATTGTTTCATAACACTTCTTGCTGTTAAGGCTATATTGAGTTGTTTCTTTGCATCCTTCCTGTATCCAGATCAACTTTAGCATTGTCAGACCAGTATCACTCAGTGTCAGATCAGTTATTAGGTGAAACATGGAAATTCATAAATTATTGCAGGCCAGTTCTGAACCCATCACAATCTGTTGCTTTTCTTTCAAGCAACAGTGTTTCCTCTGCATTCTGCATTGTTCTTCTGTGCCTATAAAGTTCTGAATAGTGTGGTGAGAAATGGAAAACCCAGTGAAGCAGAAATTGAAAGAAGTTAAAAAGAAGGAAGAAAACCAGCGCTTGTCTCAGATGCTAGAACAGCGTTTTGCTGATAACTCCCGCAGGCACCGCAGAGGAGTGCTGTGAGGTCCAATTGTTACTGTCTGAAACATGCTGGTGGCTGAATGAGATGCTCGATAAGTTTTTCACTAGGTGAAAACTAAAACTGCTGTCTCCCATTCTGGAGGGTGAGCAAATAGCCCTTGTGTTTTCTCAAATATGTCCTATCTTCAGTTTTGTTGTTTGAAGCTCTGAGGGAATGATTTATTTCTTTAAAGTATCATGGGGATTTCAGATATAATAGCCTTTCGGGACAATACCAAGCTCAAAATGCTATTCAGGGCAGCCATTTATGGTACGACTGAGAGAAGTCAATGGGCAGAATCCATCTCCATTCCCAGCCCTGTAGTGCAGAGCCTGTACAGTACCCATATGTGGTCCTGTCACAGCCCAGTGGCCTTAGTGTTAAAGAATCAGAGAAGCACAGAATGGTAGGGGTTGGAAGGGACCTCTGAATATCATTTAGTCCAACCTCCCTGCCAAAGCAGGTTCATCTAGATAAGGTTGCACAGGAATGTGTCCAGGTGGGTTTTGAGTCTCTCTAGAAAAGGAGACACCACAACCTTTCTGGGCAGCCTGCTCTAGGGCTCCGTCACCCTCGCAGGAAAAAAAGTTTACAGCAGCTATCAGCTATTATCAGCAGTACTGGCTGCTGCTCATAGCTGCAGCTGTGGGGAATGACAGGAGAGTCTTGCCCAACAGCAAATTCTCCAGCTGTGCTTTCTGCCCACCTTGACCCTCTTCTCTGCCCCCTGTGGTCCTGCACATGTAAGCTCAGCATCTCCTGCAGCACATATGCTCCCTCCTTGGTATCCTTGCCCAGAGATTTCACTGTGTGTAGAAGAAGGAACTGGACTGGGGCATTTGGATGTTAAAGACTGCAGAGACTAAACCGGATGGTTTTCTGGAGAAGGACAGGAAGATTGTGCATATCTCAGTTTTTCCTAGGCACATCTTCTCCTTCACTTAAACCTTTCAGATTCAGAGAGTTAAACTGAGCCAAGTAAATATCAAAGTCATGGGTGCTCACATGGGTAATAAGTGAGTTAGGGAACAGCTGGACAGCTTGCAGAGGCTTAAAGCTTGCAGGCAGTCTCTTCTCTTCAGGTCACGTTATGTGGGATTTAAGAACAGTTTGGTCAAGGATAAGCATCCAGGTATTGTTCTGGGGAACATGCTGAGTTACAGACCTGAGTTTACAATCTGTGACCACACAAATAGATCCATTATCACTCCAAGCACTTAAGAGCACTCAAGAGTATGGCTGCAGCATTGGACTGTAAATTGTCAGTGTGTGCCAAAAAGCCTGATGCAGAAAAATATCTACAGTTTTGTCAGATGTGGACACTCTGGGTATTTTAGTGCTAATGGTTTGCATGCCATGCCCCTCATTCTCTTTGGTTCTTGTTAAAATCGTTAACCTGTGCTAGGGGTTCGTGCTTTGGTCTGTGGTATTGTCTCTTTTCAGAACAAACCCCCATGTGTTCATCTAAGGGATGGTTACTATAAAAAAAGTAACAAGAGAAGCCTACACCGCTGGCAGACATGTCTTTAAAAATTTATAGCCAGTTACATACCGTGTGCATGGTGGTAGTACCTTGGGACTGTAGTGACGGACCAGGAATCATTTGTGCTAGTCAGTGTATAAACATGCAACAGAGAGATGATCTCTGCCCAAATGGTGTTTAACCTTCATCAGCTGCTCTGCTGGGTGCAGCTCTCTCCTATAATCAGCCTTTGCTTTCTGCTGTTCTGTGTTTCTTTTGGGGTTTACGTCTGTGTGTAATAAAATTTGAGAAAGACTATTGTAAAGATATTCCCTAGCCTAAGAAAAGTCCTCCAGGCTTTACAGCAGTTGCAGAATTAATCACACATAATAATTACATCCGTACATAATCATTATTATACTAGCAGCTTATTAACCCCATTAAACAAATACAATAGCATTAACGCTGGAAAAGGCAGGAGGGAGAGAACAAACTATCTGGATTTCAATTGGGAACAGGAGAAATTCTTGGAGTAGAGACTTGTGTGAAAACCTGAGCCACAGATAACAACACCAAGAAGTACAGAAGATGCTCCCATAGAAAAATTAGGATCCTTACATGGTATTTGTTGGTCTGGTATCAGNTGCTGGCCACATTTCTCTTGATGCAGCCTAGGATACAATTGGCTTTCTGGACTGCAAGTGCACACTGAAGTACTGGCTGTACAGGTGCTGGGCAGCTGCTTTCTGCCAAACACTTGCCAGTCAGTCACAGTAAGCTTGTACAAGACTGCCTCTCCTGCATCTTTTCATTGCCTTTCCTTGACTACAGCTTGAATAAACTTATAGTAAGATCAGCTGAGAAAGTTTTGTTCAGGGTGGTAAAGATGAGGCCGGCTGCGGGGAGCCCTCGAAGGATGTCTCGGTAATGAGCAGCTGGGCAGTGAGGTGGAAGGTAAAGTGTGGATGCATGTGAAGTATCATATGGGGCAGGGGTGGAATCCAAGCTTAATCGGGATGGACTCAGAGCCACTTGGGAGTGAAATATTAGGCTTATAGTAAATAGCTCCAGGAAAACGTCCACTCAAAGATCAGCAGTAGTAACGAGAAAACAAAGATTAAAATATACAGAGGACAACATGAAAAATTGGTATTTGACTGTAAATATACAGTCACCGGTGTAATGAACACTGTGGACAGTTCTGGCTCCCTCTGTTCAAACAGAATATGGCAGAACTAGAAAGATGTAGCGAGGAGTATCTGAGACAATCAAGGGTATGGGAACAGCTTCTAGCAAGCTGCAGCTAAATAGACTGCACCTCCTCCCACGATGCTATGACAAAAGGGAGACGGGGGAAGATTTCACGGAGGTCTGTGAAATCATAAGTGTTGTTGAGAAAGTGAATTGGCAACTGCTGTTCGGTGTCTCCCTTGATACAAACTCAAAGGATCATAAAATGAAGCGAGAAGGTAGTGGGTCCTAAGGAGGAGACAGCTCTTCACTTACAATGTTGAGTTCCTCACTACAGAACATTGTGAATATTGGAAGCTTGCTTAAGTTTGGTACAATACAGGACGAGGTCATGAAGAAAAATCCACTGAGGACCATTAAATATGATGACGCTGCCTCTGACTGAGAATCACGAATCACTGGAGACTGGGACAGTATTTGGGAGAGAATCAGCATATGCCGTATTTGCCATATTCTTATAGACTTTCTAAGGCATGTGGCATTGGGTACTGTTGGGTGAATGGACTGTCTTGGTAGAGCTCTTCCTATCACATGTGAGACCTGAGACTGATTAAACTCAGAAAAGCCCCCTCCCAAAACAAGCAGAAGACAAAGCCATTGCTTCCAGGGTAGAACTCTCCTAATTCCAAATTTCAGTTGGAGATGAATGTTTAATACAAATGTGCAGTGACTTTACAGAGCAGTGTTTGCAGGAGATCTGATGACAGGCTGTATAATAAAGCCATGCCTGTGGGGCACCACTGCTGGAGGTGAGAAAAGCCTGGCTCAAGCATCCTTACATCATGCCTCTCCTGTTGTTGAGAAGGTGTGCATTTGTGCTTTCTGATATGCTCTGGGTTAAAGTTCCCACCCCCTCTCTGAGTAGTGCAAAAAGCCTAATGTGTGCTGTTGAAATGCCCTTAATAGAGGAGAGTCACCTTGTGCATCTGGAGAGGTGTCTGTGTTCTGTATTAGCTGTGCAAGCCCGGATGAAAGCTGCGCCTCCTCAGGGCTGGAGAGTGCAGGAAGGTGATAAGCTGGATCTGCAGTCCAACATGTGTCCCTCACACTGTAAAGTGGAGTGGACTTGGGGTGTTGAGACAGCGGAGGAGGATCAGCAAGGAACTGAACCTGAAGGCTGCCTGGAAGCAGCTTTATTTCCCGAGAGACTTGGGCATTGCTTCCAGGAAGCCCTTGTCTCCTGCCCCTCTTTGCATGGAACAAGTCACTGGATGCTGGCAATTCTCTCCCCTCAGGCCAAACAGTGCTTCCAAGGAGCAGAGCACTTCTTTTCTGCTACATTTTAAATTAAAGGCACTGCTGGTCTGTTCTCTGATGACTCACATGTTGTGAAGGTTGCCAGATCCCAACCTCTCCCTTGTGTGCCAGCCGAAGGAGAGAGGACCTGAGCAACAGAGACTTGGTGGAATAGGGGAAGAAAAGTTGGCTCCTCAGCAGCCTAGTAAGCAGCTCTCGGCTCTTGTATGATTTATAGAGTAGGCCACAAGCTCTCTATGCCCTAACCCAGACTTGCCTGATGTGGGGTTGAGAACAAAAGCTTGGGTCTGGTTCTCCTCCCTGCTCTTTTCCCAATCCAGCTTCAGTGAGCCAGGGTCAGAGTATTTCTGCCCCATTGCTAGTTTAATGGGGCAGTAAAGCCATGGCTGATGGAGCGATGGCCTTCTGGGGCTCTGACTGAGACCTCCTGTTGAGCTGCACTGCACAGAGCAGCACAGAGAGGAGCTGTGGGGCTGCTTTGCCCCACAATAGTGCCATTTATTCTGTACGCTCAGAGCGTGGGCACACCAGCTGGGGGAAGTTAAACTCTAAGCCTAAAGCTCTGTTTTACTGTGGCTGTTGTGAGTCTGGATTGCAGCACGCCGACGTGGTTATACTGCTGTTGGAAATGAGCTCGCTTGCCTGGAGCGTGGGTAGGAAAGTCTGTATGGCACCGTGTTGTACCCTGCAGTCCACAGACTTGAGAGGTCAGGAGTCTTCGGTTGTTTATTTCCTTTCTAAATATAAATTCAAGCAGAGGGTTAAATGCTTTTGTATTTGCAATGTTTTTGTTCACAGGTCAGTGTTACTAATAACGGTGAAGCGTAGGGTAAATGAAAGCAGAATGCATGCTACGGTCCCTGCTCCAAAAACAGGAACGTATAAATTATAGTTGATTATTCCCCTGAGTTGTCATTATCAGTTAGTTCCCTCAGAAGGATGATGACAGAAATGGGTCATTAGAAGAATCGCAGATAAACTGATTGCCTTTGCAGATGGGCTCTCAAGAGGTGTTTTATGGCTGGGGCAGTGTTGATGGAGACAGAGCAGCCTGCACGAGGAGAGGTTTGGCCAAACCTCTGGAGTAAGATTATGCAGCGCCAGCCCAAAATGTGTCTGGCTTCTTGCAGCATTCCTTGATTTAGTGCTTTTCACTCTGGTATTAAATGCAGAGGTGTTGATATTTTATGTATAAGTGAACGTTGTTCCATCCGCTTATACCAGAGATGAAAGATGAAAGAGTTTAGAGTAAAAATGATCTGTAACAAGAACTTCTGTTCCAAAGCCTATCAGGAAAGGAGAGACTGGTGGATGCGGTGCTAAAATTGGTCTCGGCAAAATTAGACTTTGTTCTTGCTTCTTCACAGACTTCTGTGTAACCATAGGCAAGCTGCAGTCTCAGACACTCCCAGATATTAAGAGGTCTTGCTCTTCTTCATGTCAGTGTGACAGGTGCCTAAATAGAAGGTGAGCACTCAGGCATTTTAAAGAATGTAAGCCTTAATCTCTCTTCTCCTTTTGTGTTTGACAGAGGTAGCATGAAAGTAAATACACTGAAGAGCGCGGAGTGCCGAGATACCACAGTAATGAGGCCATTACTGACTCTGAGCATGTAATTAGGTGGAAAATGTTTACCTTCATAATGAATAGATGCGCTCACACATACATTCCTCAGTAAATTTTCAAGTTTGTCCTTGCTGTAGTTCCCCTCATTTCACCATGTATCTGGGGATGGGTTTTCTTTGGTAAAGCCAGCTGGAGGGGAGAGCTTTCCATCTCAGAGGACCAGACTAGACCGCAAGGAGAACTAGGATGTGTTTCCTGATGTGACACCTAAAAAGGTGCTGCAAGAAGCACAATGCAGTAAGGGCAAACCACAGCCTGAAAATGTAGTTAGTGAAGCAGAACAGCAGCTCAGCCTCATACATATCATCTCTGCAAAGCAAATTTCAGATGCTAAATATATTATCCACACCTACTCTTTTATTTCCGTTCAGCAAACTTGATTCTTTTGGCTGGTAAAATACGCCCAGGGGAAGAACTTTGAGAAGAATTAGCAGCCCGATTTAGTTGTCACTTGCAGTGATTTTGTGTCTGCATTTACATGCGGATGAATAGGACTTCTGGTATTAGTTCGGCCCTGAGCATAGTCTCCTTCCAGCCTGCACATTCTTGCCTCATCCAGATGATACGTGCAGAATCCCTGCCTACCTTGGTACTGTATAGACAGGGCCTTGGTGCAGAACTATGTAGCAGATTTAGTGTGTATTAAAGAAAAAGGTGAATTTTCTAACTTGGATCTCAGTTGAGTTAAAGTCATTGGTTGTGCAATGTTTGATTTTCTTTAAAACCAGCTATATTACTCCTCACTTGTGAAAGTTGAAGCTTCAGTCAGGGATATGGCATCCTAGAGTTTATGACTGCAAGAAACTCTTCCCTTCATTGTCTGAAAAAATTAACTGGGACGTCCTGAAACAGCATCCTATGAGGTGTTTTAGCTGTGGCACTTGCTTTAATGTGGATACAATGGTAGCATTGCTTACTAGATTGCTGCTGAATCGTGCCTTATGCTTCATTGGTGGTATTGATTATAAATTAGTTGACTCCTTTAGGCACTGCTCAAATGAATGTGCCTGCAGGTAGGTGTGATGAATCCCACTGGAGCTGCCAATATGGACGGCAGTCATAAGGGAGGATAATAGGAAGGTTTACTGAGAGCAAACTCTAGACCTCAGTCCTCTCCCTGTCTTCTCAGAAGAAGAGATACAGGCATGTGTGGGTGACCTTTCCTTCAAGATAAGCTAAAACATATTTCATCTGCCATTAGTTATGTTGCACATTGCTGTGTTGAGGTGGAATGGTGGTGAGGGTGTTAGTAGCAGTCCTTGGCTGTATACTGCTTCTCCACTCTGCCTATCCCCTGCCCCAGCACAGCTGGGGATGCTCTCCCAGGAGCTGGCAAGAGGTCCAGAGGCAGGACCTTTCCAGTGCTGCTTCATGCCCCAGCTCTGCCCTTTCTGACTGTTTCCAGCCCTTACTCTGATCCCAATCAAATGTCCTCACCCTTGGCAAAGCAGTTGTCAGAGGACAGCGGGGAAAGTGATATGACACCAAGGGTATAATGAGAGAAAAATGGAGGTATTGGGCCAGAAGCAAATAGAGAGGGTCCTATCTCCATGAATTCCTAGGTCTTAGCACTTACCTCTCTTGCATGCTGGCAGAGATGAGCCCCTTCAGCTTCCTACCTGTAAATGGGATTGGTTTGGAAAACGCATTGAAATTATGTAGAAAATGTAAGCTTTCAATTTGAAAAAAAGAAAAAAAAAATAAGAATTCAGTCAGGGAATTGTACTAATTAGCCCGGTGGAGATTTTTTGTTATTTTGTAATCCCCTCCTCACAAAAAAAAAAAAAAAGAAAGGGTGAATACATGAAAAAATAATAATCCATAACTGCCCACTTACCTTTATTTCCAAAGAGTTCTTCACAGCCTGAGCCCAGCAGCCAGGACTTCTACATGAGGAAAGCTTTGCTGCATGTTATGGTTTGTCAGTACAAAGCAAACTACCATCTCTACAGCTACTACTGTTACCTACCTTGCGTGGTATCGCACTGGGTCGAGCTAGAAGAGAGAGTCCTCTCTTGGGCTTTGTGTTTCTGATCGGTCTGAAGTTGTTACAGATTTCAGTCCCTCAGCACCACCAGCATTGAATATTACTGTGGGAATTAGTCCACGCCTTGATAAAGAAGTTCATTCCCTATCTCATGGCAGAGCTCTGCTTTCCTGCCTAACGAGTAGGTCTTTGTTGGCACGGTCTTCTTCCTTTCCAGTGTTATACTGGAAGCCAAGCTGGCACCCCCAGCTAATGATTAGACTGAACTTTCCCCGCAGTAACTCGATAGGTGTACAGCTGTGCCGGCTCACAATTTGCTCCTCGATTGTCAGTCTCCTGACAGCTTTTTTTCAGTGGAACAGTTTGAGAGGAGCGGAAAGCCCTGCTTTGGAGACACAGAAGTGTTTTCACACCTGAAGTGTAATTTCACACCTTGTGTTGCTCAGTAGAGAAGTGCGTAAAATAGCACATCAAACGGGAACAGAAGAGGATAGACGTGCTGTAGACAAGAGACCGAGGCTTGTTGTTTATTTTCTATCTTCAGCACACTCGGAAATAATACTCACTTGCAGAAACCCAGGCACAGATTACGAAGGGGGCTTTTCTAGCCGAGTGATCCGTTACGGCCACGTGCAGAGCGAGGTGAAAACTTACACTGAGCTGGGCGCGTGGAGCGTTGGGACCACAGAGCTCTGCACAAGACCACAGTATTGGTGACCATGTAACAGAGGTGAAGTAATTGAGACAGGAGGCAGCAAGAGTTTGAAGGGAATATTTACAGGAACCCTGACTTGGACCATGCCTTCCCTGTATCTACTAAGCATTTTTACTCCCCGTACTGACTTAAGTAGGGAATAAAATTGACCTTGAGTCTGCCAAAAAAAGTAAGATGAGGATTTGGAAAAAGCCTTGAAACTCTCATGCGAGATGAAATCATTTCACTGTGTGCACAGGTTTCCTTTCCCTCTTTTTCAGCACCTATTTTGTTTGTTATCTCAAAGAATAGGTCATACAGGCATTCTTCCAAAGCAGAGCAGTGGAGAGGCAAGTGCAGCCAAGGGAAGCTGTGGCAAATCAACCTCGAGAAGTTTGGTCGTGAGGGAGAAGAAGGAAAGGTGGAAACACACCATTTGATGTGGAGAATCCATGCTCATAGTTAGAGCTAGTCTTAGACAGGCTTGCTAGGCTTGGGAACCATATTTCATGGTGTTTCCTTGAGAGCAGGGCTGAAACGCATCCGTTTCCTTCCTTTTTCTCCCTAGCTGAATATGACGAAATCCAAGAGGTGCTTTCACCTGCTGCTTCTCTTCCCATGGGTTTTACTAAGGAGAGGAGTCCAGCCCTCATTCACTGCAGGCAAAGCTGCTCTACTTAGAGTTTTCTGAACATTTTTTGACCGCTTGGGGTTTTCACTTAGTCTGTCACTTGTGCCAATCATATTGTTTCCTCTTTTTTGTCCTAGACACGTACGGAAAGCTCTGCCTCCTCAACTCTGTGGGTCAGGAGATGTCTCGCTGCAAGACCTCCATCCGTCGAGGACAGCCCAACCCCGTCTACAAGGAAACTTTCATCTTCCAGGTTGCCCTTTTCCAGCTCTCTGATGTCACATTGATGATCTCCATATACAACAGACGCAGCATGAAGCGCAAAGAGATGATCGGGTGGATTTCTATGGGCCAGAACAGCAGTGGAGAGGAAGAGCAAAGTCATTGGCAGGAAATGAAGGAGTCGAAGGGGACTCAGGTCTGCAGGTGGCACACGCTACTGGAGTCCTAGTGGTTATCGGGGAAGCCTGTGGGTCCTTGGACTGTGGGCCGTCTTCCCTTGTTCTCAGTCAGCAGAAAACAGCTATCCCATGGCAAGCACTGTGCTCTGACAGGTCACATACACTTAACCTGACTTTCCAGTGTCAGCAGTCATGGGTCTTAAAGGTGATAAGGTCTGGGAAGCAAGTTTAGTTCTTGTCTTTCCAGCTTGTCCCACATTTTCTCCAACCAAATAATTAACTCCAGGGAGAAGCAATGGGAGCACCTGCAAAATCCTTTTCTTGGTCATTGTCTTGCTCCTTTTGTCATGGGCTTAATCATCACAGACTGATCTTGATGCTGTTTTCTTCTCGGGTAAACTCTCTCTTCCCTCCCTCTCCTTATTTATATTAATGAAGTTTGCAAATATTCTTGACACGCAGATAGCTCACAAAAAGGCTAACCTGCATGCAGATCACATTCTCTCCCTTTTATTACTGTATTTCTACGCCCTGGAAGTAAGCATTTGATACCACTGTAGACCGGGCGATGTATTTTTCAGGCAGCATGGGGAAGCACTCTTAAATTCTCTATCAACTGTTAAGTGCCTACACATTACTACTGTTCTCCTGTACTAACAACTGATACTAGGACTGAAGACTACCGGTATTTTTAATTCGGCATCCTGTGCACTTCTTAGCCTGCATTGATTGCCATGGATTTGCACGAGAGATACCTAGCATCTGGTTTATGTTGCAGTTATACAATGCATGTTTAGATGCGTACTTGAAGTTCACAGCTTCTGTCATCAAGAATACCAAAAAAGACCAGAATCAGCTGCATATCCACCTTTGTGCCTGAATCACTCCTTTCCGCATCATTGTTTTGCCCATGTGTTGTTTTTGGTTTTTTGAAAGTGAGGTTTATTTAGAAAAGCATTCCTGTGAGCATTACATGGGAAGGCTTTAAATCCTTGGTTTCTCTGCAGTCCAGTTAAGCACAACTCAGTTTGTTGAGGGCTCTTCTTCAAATGTGCTATCTATCCTGTAATATCTTCTTAGGATCTGAAATGGGACTGGTTTTGGCACTCTGAGCAGTAGAGGATACCAGATCACCCCATCTTTGGGTGCCTGCAGGCAAGGAGTAGGGTCTGAGGAACCCCCCAGAGGGGCTGCTGGCTCTGCTTAACTAACACCAGAGAGAAGCATTACACTTCTTTAACTGAGCACAACGCAGGGAGCAGCCTTGCGGGGTGAGGTGATGACACTTTTATGTAGTTACTTTTCAGACTATATAGTCATTTTCCATTTTAATCTTTTTTTCCTGTCTCTGTGAGTTGAAGTCGTGGAGATGATGGATGGGGGGACATGTCTTAGTCTCCTATTTGACTATGGAAAGTTGAGCTGCCGCAATGCCCTGTGTGACACAGCAGAGGATATTCATCCCCTGTACAGTGATGGGGTGTAGGCAATAAGGTGCTGAGATCTTCAAATACTGTCAGCTGCCCAGCCTCCTGCTCTCTGCGCTCTAGGTGAGGACTGGCATTTCTCCGTTCCTGCTGACGATAGCAAGACACGGGGAATATTTTGCTGAAAAGGTTTGTCTGTACTGAATCACTTCATGTTTTGTTTTTGTCATTTGCTGAGACCTGGCACCACGTTCTGCCTCCTACTGCACCAGAGATGTCTCCTTCCTTCCAGCGGTGCTGTGCAAATCTAACTACTGCAAATTTGGACACTGACTGTTTGACCAGAAATGAGCATCGGTGCTGGTTTGCATCACATCCAGGCGAGCCAGCCCCTGCGGGCCAGTGATGTGATACACACAGGTTATCGCTTGGTGCCACACACACAGGCTTTGTCTGTCCTCATGAGGCGGACAGAATAATCTGCATGTAGATGGACTTCTGGTCTAGGTGATACAAACTGTTCTACAGGCCACGGTTTTATATGGTCTTATCACATACCTGTCTACGTGTCATTTTTTCTGGTGAGACTGGGTGTCCTATGCAGGAGGGTTGTCCTCCACTGCCTAGATAAGCTGGCATCGTATCTGCTTTGCACTACTGGGGCTTTGTATCACAAGGCAGGATCTAACCCAAATACAGCTCGGCAAACAAATGCGTTTTTGACTGCACTGTTAATGCTGCTGTATTACCAACGTGAGAGCAAATGAGCGTCTGAGCGGTAAACCAGCAGAATAGAAATGTATTTCTATCATGTACTTTTCTTCTGGGAAAGAAAAATAGAAGAAACAGCCCAAAGGTGCATTTTCTGATTTCTGTTGTTTTCCAGCCTCTGCATCTTTTTTTTTTTTCCCCCCCTGAACTGCGTAAAATGGATATATGTGTTTATAAGTAATTTTATTATCTGGTATGTGTATGTATAATAAAGTTACTGAGATTCTCTTCATAACTTCTTGAACCTGGAAAGTGTTGCTTATGCTTAATGATTAGCTAAGGGAAAAGTGTAAGTTGGTAATATCCATCGGCAGCGAACTGGAGATAACCCAGATTTATAACAGTGTGATTGAAAAAAAAAATATCTTGGAAAAGATTGTTTTAAAAAGCAATGAAGTAAACTGGTTTTGCAATTCTGTGCCGTTTTCACGTCAAGATATTTTCTGAAGATACAGCATTAAGGGAACTGAATTTTAATATGTAATTCTGGCGTAGAGGATTGGGAGTCAGAGGAAAGCAAGTGAAAATAACTTAGAGTAGGTTAATATCTGAGCGCACGTTACGACTTTGCTCTCCAATGGAAGCAATGGTTGCTGCGCCCTTGCAACAACACTTTGGCCTGATGTTTGACCCAAAAAATGTGGAAAGAAGGGAAAAGGGGTGAGGCAAGGGGAACACTGGGGGTTTTGGAGCTGCTGCTAAACCTGTTGGCACATCCGTGGCTTGAGCAGCGCATCATTTGTGGGCCTCATTAAATTCCTCCTGAAGGAGTAGAGGAACTGAGGAATTTTGGGATGAACACAGTGCTGGGGGTGCTCATGCCTGCTAGCTGCCTTTTAGGATTTTTGTTGCTTTTGTGGTTTGTTTTCCTTTTCAGCACTGACTGTCTGTGAAATGAAGGCTTTGCAGCAGCTCCCCCATGTTCCGCAGCTCCCATAATTCTTTCCCTTGACAGATTGAATTAGTCATTGCTAATATTGATACAGGCTGGGCTTGTGCTCATGGTCTTTCTTATGTAAATACCGCTGCCCTTTGAGTCACTGCTTTAACCCCTTGTTTTCTTTGGAAGTTTCTGACAAAGCTGAATCTCCAGAAAGATTTTCATTCCTTGGGAATCTTGACTCGCACTTCACTCGCTGTTGGTGATGGTCTGTAGACTTAGGGCCCAGCCTCCATCCCTGTGGATGCCAACGCTGATGCCTAATCTCTGCTTCTGTGGGGCTCCAAGTCGGGAGGCTTGTGGGGTATTCAGAGAGCAGAAAAGGAGCAGCTGACCAGGTTCTGGGAATGCTTGCGTGCTTGCAAGTCCAGGTTATGGAGGTTTCCTAATGCACTCATGTTTTCTAAGATAATTCATCCCTTTTTGACAGCACTGTCTGGAATTCCCTTATAGCTTCTTTGAATTTTCTTCTCTTGGGAAAAAAAAAAAAAGCCTGCAAACCCACAGAACCATTGTGTGGGAAGGTGCAAACTGCACTGGCTTAAGCCCAGCATATTGTGGGCAAGTGCTCTGGATACGTCTCTGTGTCTCAAACAGCATCGTTCAGCTAGTTGCAGTCTGTTCCTTCCTTGGTCTCTCTCCAGCCAGCACGCCCCTGTCCTGCTAAGCTCTGTGCTGTTATTTTATTTTTTTTTGTTTTTAATGTGTATCGACAACAGAACAGAATGATCTCACCACATTTATATTCCCTGTAATAATGGTGACTTTCAACTGATGCCCACAGAAATGAGTACCTCTTTTAGCCCACTGAGCTATAGTTATAGCTTACTGTGCCCTTCTGTAAAGGCTTTAGCTGGTCTGCTACGTTGTTTGATTTGTCTGGGGTTCATTTTTACTAGTGTCTTTAATTACCTGGACCCTGCTGTGGCCCGCTCGCTCCTGTCGCTTTGGCCTGTCTGCATTTCTCTTGCAGGGTGATGTGGGTTGTGCACCTCCTGGGGCACATGGACAATACTTGGATGTATTTTTAGCGGCTGCAGATCCCAAAAAGTTATTTGGTGCTTTACATAGTCGACTGATCTTCAGTCATGAATGTCTTTAGATGTTCTTGGATGCGTAGAACCAAAGGCTGCCAGCTGCTATTGATCATTTCTCCAGCATAAAGCTGAAGGTGGCAGCTTGGCAGAGGAGCAGGCGTTTCCTCTGGTGGCGGTTCATTTTCTCATTCACTTGAAGCCAGCGATGACCTTGAAGCTAGTGTGCCTGCAGAGCTTTCTTTCCACTCCCATATTTATCATCATCTTTAATCTGTATGATCACTGCATTTCATCTCTCTGCGTCTCAGCTGCCTTTTGCCCTTCAGCACAAAAGGTGGACAGAAGGGCTGAGCAAAGAATATGGCCTTCCCTACCGCATTATCCCCGCGCTCAAGGAGAGCTGATTCCTGACGGGGTCATCTTAAAGCTATGATGCTCATTATCAAGTCCTCGCCTCCCTGATCTCTAGTCTGCTTGGGGAGTTTGAGGCTTGTTGGTTGGACTGCGATACCGTGGTAATTACAAAGTGATGCCCGTTCACCTCAGAGTGGTCCGAGTTAACAACAGAGGAAACAACCTGTTCTCTATTTGCTTTCTTCTTTTCTTTTGTAAACGTCATGTTCTGTAAAAGGACAACAGAGCCTGCAGGAATTAGTATGCAGGAGCATTCGCTTTCCATTTAAAACGTACTTTGCAACTATGGTTTGAAGGGGGGAAAGAAAAAAGCCGGCAGGGTTTGTAGCAGAGCTCACACTTGGAATGAGGTAAGTTTTTCCCTTCAGCGTGTGCTACCCCAGCAAATACATTCGCCTACCCTGGGCTGGCTCCCAGCTGATCTGCTGCTGTGATAAAAGCAGCCAGAAGCTGACAGATCCTAAAACTTGGAAAGACATACAGGAGAATTCAGCATAGCTGGTTTGGGTGTTTGTTTGGAATGTGGTGCAGATTTAACAAGCTGTTGTGCAAGAAATGGAAACCCCAAGCAGTGGCCAGGAAGGCGATGTGGGGGAAGGCTCTCCGTGTGCCTGTGCTGCTGTGGAGCTGGGAGTTTGCTTGCTCTGTACTCCAGAAAGCAGCACAGCCGGGCTGCAGTGACATCAAGCCTGAGCTGAAACCCAGTTTCTCTGCATGATTCCTGAGCTCCAGATCTGCTGAAGACACATCCTTTTTTTTCCTCTTTATTTCAGTACAGAGTGAGCTCGTGCCTTCCTGCAACCTATGCTGTAGGCCTTAAGAAATGAATGTGTAAATATTTTGTCTCTCGCAGCAGCCCAAGGTCATCTTTCTGGAACAGCAAACAGGCACAGAATCCAAAGAAGATCACTCTGTCATGTGAGTAAGGTTAGCATCTGCACTTACAAATGACAAAGGCTATTAATCCTCATGCTGTAATCCCCAAGCTGTTTGCCAGCTGGCAGCAGGAAGATGTTCCTGCTCAACCCACACGGCTATCCATGTTTTTTCACCTTTATGAAGCAGATATAGGTCAATACTGTAGCCTGGATAAAGAACTTGGTAGATACCATTCATCTCTTCTAGCTTTACAATCCCTCTCTTCTCCACACAAGCCATCTGGACAAATGAGGGTGTAAGAGGAGAGCTGCGGGCTGGGCTCTCCCTGTGCTGCTCCCCCAAAATAGAAAGCTGAAGGTGAGAATGTTTTCCCCCCCTCTGCTCCTGAGTTTGTCATGGGAGGATGAATTTTGAGATCTCGCTGCAGAGCTGAACAGCCCAAGCAAAGCTCTGTCACTAGACAGGTCTTTATACACCGAGCAGGGAAAACCCAGTGCTTGTGGAAGACAAGTAAGAGTCCAGCGTTGAGACTTTTTTGATCCCAGTTTGGGAACCAGCATGGAATTTGAGCGTTGCCCATCACAGGGACATAAAAACCTGGATCCTACCAGGTACCACTGATGAAGCAGAAGGAAGTCTGCTGCTAGCCAGCAATGCAGGTAGGCTGTGGTAGTCACCATGTTCCATCCAGTGAGATGTAGAAAAAAAAAGTTGAAGATACCCAAAAGCCAACTGGGAGCTATGAAGCTCTGTTCAGACCTGGTAGTTACTCATCTCTTTAGAAAATTGGAAAGCAGATTTTTGGGTTTTCCTTTTAAAAAAAAAAAAAAGGTGATTTAACAGAAATCGCAGCTCCTCGGGCAGCTGCAGGGTAAAGGAAGTGAGGACAGTACCTCCTGGCTCTTGTGTTTGCTCCTGGCTGTGATGGGTGACCACCAAATAGATACCAAATACTCTATAGAGTTGTCTATCCTCTGTCACATAATACCCAGTGTGTGCTGGTGTCGTTGAGTGATAAGAGACAAAAAGCTGGTCCTGGCCATGGGTGAAGAACAAGAAGGTTTCCGGATTCAGACGAAAGCTGAATTCTTTCCTGAGACCCACAACCGCTAATTAGCCTTGACCTCCAGGGAAAGTGTTTTATTGTGCCTTCTGCCTTCATTTCTCAGACTCAGGAGGACGATGCAATTTTCTCTCTTCATTAGCAGTTGGGAAAAATCATGTAATTTTACCAGCTTTCCTCATCCATGTTGTGTCTTGTTAACGCTTTCCAGGTGCTTTTCCTTCATGCTATCTCCATCATCACATCTCTCATTAGCATCTATTGAGGTCTGCTCCGAGTCAGTCTGTGCCTGGTAGTGATGTTTTATGTTCATGGTGTTCAGGACAAAACCTATCCTCCCATCTCTTGCCGTCACTATGTGACATCTCAAGCAGAAATTTTCCAATTAAACTGATACCATGTCTCCCCCGTAGTCCTCTGCTGGCTGGCAATGCTGTAAGTTTTGTCTTGCTGGGCTGTATCCTCAGCTGGAACTTCATTGACTTTTTCCCAGCAGAGGGCTTTGTTTGTCAAGAAGAGTAAACGAGGTAATCATTCGGTAGACTTAGCGTTTAAATACTGTGTGGCATTTATATGTGTGTGTATATATA
>WEIS01076232.1:16970-22033 GCA_013389965.1 Todus mexicanus | reverse complement strand
TTTTTTTTTAGGAATCTGCCAAATTTTAAGGCAAATAAATAGAGTGTAGTGAAGTATGTGGTTGAAGGACTACTAGAAATTGGTTTGGAATTAATTATTTGGTACATTTCAGATTTTACCTTTGGCACTACCTTAGGTGTTCAAAAAGCCACTGGACAAAGCCAGGTGTAGCCTGGAAATGGAGCGTTGTGGGGTTTGACTGGGCTGTGAGATGGACACGTGTTTGCAGCAGTATCTGAGAGGAGTAGGGAAGGGAGGAAATTAAGTCTATTTATGTAGAGAACTCACTTGTGTTTCTTCCTGTAAAAAAATGACCATTTTACTTGGGGAGGATCACCAGATACTGTAGAAATTTTGGAGAGACAGTGAGAGTTACAAAGGAGTCAGCTGTAACAAAGCAGAGTGCAGATTGCTAAATGAGCCGGCTGGGAGATACCTTTGATGATGAGGCAGGGTTTGGTGCCTGCACACAAATCTGTTGATTTAACTAAAGTTGTGTTTTTAAACCAGTTTAACTCTGGCCATTTTCCTAGAAATATAGTACAACTTGCATTGTGTTAAATCAAAATAGGGTATTCTTGTACTGAAATAAGCTTGGCACTTGCTGCAGTCTAGCTGTAACTGGTTAGAAATAAATCTTAGCTGGAGAAGTGCAGATGGATGTGCAGTTTGGATCTGAGGAAATGCTCCATTTGCCTTTAAAAAGGCTGAGCAGTAAACAGAGGAAGGGAGTGACTTCGTAGAACAGGGTTAAACCAGGCAGTTTGTCCATCCTTGTGCAATGGTAGAGCTATGCACAGGAGCTGCCTTTGATCCTGCTCTGTAGAAATGGCAGAGGGAGGAAGTATCTTTTGAGGGTGCTTCTCAATCAGCTGCAGCAGTTTGTGTCTGGGATTAACCAGCATTATGCTGTTGCACTTTCTTTAATGCAATGCTGAACTTGTTTTCTGAGTGATGCTTTCCCTTTCAGCTATGCCCCTTTATATTTAAACTTTACTACATTATCCCATGCCAAGAGAAGTTTCCATTCACTAGGGCCAGCTCTTTCCTTTAGGATCACTGTTGTAGTCTTCACTTATCTGCCATCTCCATAGAGGATCAGAAACCTCTGTGAAAGAGGAAAAAAAAAATAACCCTGTGTTCAGACCTGAATGCCTGCTCACAAGGTATTGATGGAACTTGTGGTGCAATTTCTGTCTCAGTTGAGGGCCCCCCTTAGTGATAAAACCCTAGAAATATCTATTTGTGTGCTTTTGGACTCTACTGTAAAAGAGATAATGGTAATAAAAACTAAGGACACTTTTTTTTTTTTCATATGTTTAATGTTTGGGTTTGGTTTTTTTTTTTAAATGAGTGTAGTGTGGAGTTAATGTCCAAGAAGATTCTCTGTATAAAAGCCATCTACATCCTTGGCTGGTTTGAAAAGCAGGAATAGGTGAGAATTGTTGTGTTTACTCTTATAGCAGGTTTCTTCGTACCTGGTTTGGCTCTTGTCTCTGTTGAGGATTTTGGGACAGTAAAATCTCAAACAGGAGAAGTTCGTAGCCTGTGCCTCTTTCTTCTTTTTGGTAGGTGTCATTAAGAAGTGAAATTTTGTAATAAAGAAGTCTACTTGAAAGAATTGTACTCTTTTGAAGGCCCACTTCTGTGATGCATTGGAAGAATAATGTGCACTATTGCAACAGGAAAAGGCTTCCTTGCCAAATGTGCTTGAATTTTATTAAGTCCTACCATCTGCTTTCTTTGTAGTGTTCTTAATTTCATGGCAAAAAGATATAGGTGGTTTCCATCTTTAAAAAAATGCCTTGCAATTCCAATTCTTTATTTTTGTTTTTAATATTCCTTTGTTGATGCTTCTTTCTGATACCCAGATCACTTGAGTTTCTCTGCGTAGCCATGTTCAAGGAAAACCTAGGTGTTTTCAGTTGCTGTCTTTGTAGCATCAGTGGGGTCTGTCTTCAGGGAACTGGAGGTTTGTGACCTTCTGTTTCAAGAAACTCTCAAGTTTGATATGGGATATATTCCCCATTTTCCATACTGCAAAAATTTTCTAGGCCACCAGAGACGCTTCATTTTGTCCGGGTTGCTTTTATGGGTGAGGATACAAGGTATATTGCAAGGACGGTAGACAGCGTGCATTTCGGTGAAAGAACATGCTGCTCTTCCTTTGTTTTAAATGCTTTTTTAATATTTTAGGGCTTGTCTACAGAGAGAGATTATATCATGTTATTGTAGAGTGGCAATTTAAAGTAGCAATTTTGAAATGAATTAAATTAATTCAGAATAAAACATTCCTGTTCTGGCACAAATTAATCATGAATAATTAATTACAAATAATTAATGAGGAGTAACTATTCAGTATTTACAAGCCCTTAACAGTTTTAGTTCTCTCTCAGCATCTCTGTCAGAAGGCTGTTTACTGGCAGCAGCTCCTCTAGCCTGTGTGAGACAAGCAGAACACGTACCAAATCAAGGTACATAGATTTTGGTATCATCTCTCATAGGTGGGTGTGCTTATACTCAAGGAGGTTGATAGTACATGTGAATTTGCTCACTACCCATGTTGGTTTTGCAGAGTCTCCCCATAGTGAATGCTTGTAGTGAATTTATGGAGCAACTGTCATGCATTTTGCAATACAAAATGGATAGTTAATTTTGTGAATGTTTTGGTATTGTGAGAGTGTGTTGTGGAGACAGAGTGGGTGCCAGGGTGCTGTCCCCCTCGACTGCAGAGCAGAGGGACTTGTGCGATTGGGCAGAGAGAGTGGCAGCAGTGGCCTCTGCTGTAGCTTTTGTCTTCTGGCACTGTGCTTTCAGTATTGCTGTGTACCTCTCGCTGCTGAAGACAGAACATCGTGCATATTAGCTAGTGGAAGATTGCATGTGGGAAGTAGAGTTTTAGCTAAGATGTTGTAAAGACGTTCAGGGCAGTGGCCAAACAGAGCTTGTTAGTGTTCAGGTACGCAAACCGACAGGGCCATAGAGGGACTAGACCAAGCAGTTTGTGTATGCTCTGCTCCCTGTGTGTGTATACATGCGCACAGTGTCCTTTACTGGAGACGTGAATGCATTGGAATGAGGTATATGTGCTGCTCGGAAAAATACCAAAAGACAATCAACATCCTGACAGTTGGCTTGTTGCTTATCCTTTCCAGACCCCCCTCTCTCATGCGTAAGCCCCCTGGCAGTAGAGAAGGGGCTCATACGTTTCCTCTATTGTTGCTTTATTAAAGATACAATAAACTCTCTCCATGATTTTATCTGTTTGTCATAATGTCTACCAGTGCTGCATTCAGATCGGAGCTCGTGTGCAGAGCTGGAAATGAAGTATAAACCTGATTCCATTGTTGGGATGTGTTGCCAACACAGCACTTAACCACCACCCACCATTGACAAACAGTCTGATGGTCACATCTGCATGTCAGTCCCATAAAAGGAAACCCTGAAACTGTCAGAGTGTGAGGCAGAGCATTAGTGATTTCAATTCTGTTTTATTTTCAACTTGAAATGGAGGAAAACAGACAAAAAACAAATAAGAAAGCTAAACAGTTGCGTGAGAGCTAGCAATTTGCTGGGCTCCAAGTGACAGACACTGCATTATCATAATTGTCTCTTCTACATGATAGGACAGAAAAATAATAATGTCATTTTATTTATAGCTGGGGTGCCCCCTTTATGAGAGTCATACAAGTTTCTGCCAAGTGGAGTAGGTCAAATGACATCTTTTGATCAGGCCTGTCCAAAGAGATCAAAGATGAATGGCAGGTAATGGATATCCAATGACAAACCAAATCTAAAACAGAAATAAGGCTGCCAGAGTCTGCCAGTTACCCATTAAAGGCTCACCTAACTAAGGCAGGCTGTTTGACATGTTAGCCGACCACCTAAATCAGCCAAGCGTAGGTGCTAAAATTGTGTATTATCATTGGAAATGGCTATTATTTCCTTCGTAACATTTCTGTTAAGGCTTTGTTTGCGTAGGGCTGACCTGCAGTCAGAAGATGTGGAGTCCTGAGTGAAGCAAAGCCTTCAGGCTCTCAGCAGGTCAGAGCTGTTCATAACCATTATCTAGTTTTAATTGTTTCTTTCTAATAGAGAATTGACATCTTCTTTTGATTCTGCAAAAAGCTGCTTTTATATTGTCTATGGATGAAGTCCTGCATCTTTTTATCATCAGAACATATGAGACAGAATTCCATAAGCAATGCCATTGTGTTCCCATAACATGGAAAATAATTTGAGTATACCGTGGGGGTATTCTGTGTGAATCTGCTAGGGATGATAGTATTTTTTGAGACTGTTTTTCTAGATGTGAAGCATCCTACATTTCCAATTTTTACCTAAATGGCATGAATATGGGATTGAAAAAATATCAAGAGCCCTTTTTGTGATAGTACACAATGCAGTTTCTTACGGCTGATCTGGACTAAAAAAAAGGAACCTTCATATTTAGTTATAATCTTGATTAGTATTTGATTCATGCAAGTAGTCAGAGATAAATAAAAGTGTTGTTGCTGTCCAGAGAATGTTAATAACTAAAAGCATTTTTGTTCTATAGAGCAAAGAGAGACAGAAGGCATTCCAAAAGTTTCATCACTCACTTTAAACTTTTATGTTCAAAACATGTTGAGGGTAAAGTGAGGAGTACTTTTTGAAGAGTTCTGTCTGGGAAGTTTAAATGGATCTTCGATGGTTATTCCTGTTAAGTAATTAGAATGTTTCCCTTTCTTTTAATAATCGCAATCTATTCTTGCTTTCGTCTGCCCCTATTTTCATTCTCTTGGTAATCTAAAGAACATATTTAGAAGCATAATTAGTTATAATTAGAAGCAAACAAACATAATTGCACAAGGTAATTGATTATAAAAGATTAGTCGTACTAGTTGCAAGAGTAATGTCTATTTGATGTTTAATGATAATGGTTGTCTTGGAAATGCAAGGATAAAATAAGGCCAGGTGGCACGTGTCTATGTATGTCTTCTAAAAATTTCATAAACCTCACTTTCCCTGATCATTTTGCATTAAATATGTCTTTAAATAACGGGAACACCGTGTCAAAGTCA
>WEIS01076232.1:9470-11970 GCA_013389965.1 Todus mexicanus | reverse complement strand
TGAAGTGGGCTGATGAGTGACTTTCTGAAATAAATACCTGTCTGTGAGCATCATCTTGCACATTTCAAGGATGATTTTAAAATCACTTTCTTATTGAACGTTTGCATATACGTCATCAAATTCAACACAGCTGTTGGATTTTTTAATCTGGTGTTTTTAAAATTTAATACTCTTGTTCAGTATGATCATTTACATCTAACTGACCAAAATTAAATGCTTATGATCCATAAGCATTCATAATTACACACTGCATGTAACATTAATAGTCAATATAATAAACCTTCATCTTTATTGAAGCATCTCTTGTTTCTACAGCAGTTCTTTAATCTATCTCAATAGATTTCTAGTGTACAGCTCATATAGATTTGGTCAGTGACAAGGGTTAGAGTAGTCTTGTAGAACATTTACTTGTAGCTGTGAAAAGCCCACATTCATCAGAGGATTAGGTCGATCAGATTGTACCAGGATCAATGGAAGGACTGTGTGATCCCTCTTAGGCTGTAATGTGTTCACCTTCTTTGGAGAGAATTCACATACACACACATTTCTCTGTCTTAAAGCCATTTATCTCAGAATGTCAAATTGCAATAATTAACCATTATTGATCTTAAATTCAATTAACTTCATTAACACAGGTCATGATGAGGGTGCTTGTAAAGGAAAGGCTCTTGACAAGTGTCTTTTCTTATATGACATTGAATGTTCACAATCATGACTATAAACTATTCATATTGTGCCACAGGAACATCTTTTTAAAATGATGAGAGTTTGGTTGGTGGCTCTGAAGCGACATTTTAATCCCTCCCCCTCATCTTCTAGTTCTCAGGGTTTTCCAGCAAAATTTCTATTCAGGAATCAGTGAACCAGTTGTTTCCAGCACATTATCTTAGTGTGGTATTATAACAAACCCCACCTATTCAAATACCCTTCGGTTCAATAGCCAGTGTTAGATAGAGACTCGTTTACAAAAGCGTGTATTAGTATACTTAGCAAATGAGTGAAATGAATATTCAGTGTTTCTTTTTGCCATACATATGAGACAAGTTGGGGCCATCTCATAGAAGTAATCCTTACATACTCTGCTTTCTCCACGTTCTAAGATTCATATTGCAGTCAATAGCTGTTTTTCTTAAATGAGGACTGAATGAAAACTGTGAAAGGACACAAAGCTTTGTTGGCCCACAGTGAACTCATTTTTTTCAGGGAGAAACTTCATTATAAGTACAAGTTCACAATAGCTGAAATTGTGATTGAAATCATTTGGATTTCTTCTATACCATTCATACAGTTGTATGGAGTTTATTGTAAGGAGGCACTGCAACCAAAATAGCTATTGAAACTACTGTATAAAGGAATTCAATGGGAATTTCAAGTTTGCAGGAAAAATTAAGGACCAAGCTGAAGGTCTTTCGGTACATTCTGAATGTCTTAAGTAGTCATGATCATTTACAATAACTCTCCAAGTAGAACGACTCACTGTAAGATATGGAAGTATTTTAGGTGAAAACTTGATTTTTAAAAACTTCACAGTGAAGGCTGCAGCTCCAGAGATGCATGATAATATTAGTATAGTTAAACAGAAAGCCAGTGTTCTGGTTACTGTAAANAAACAAACAAACAAAACCACCAAGAAACAAAGAAATATTTTTATTCTTTGAGGATTCTGGTAAATCTTTTTGTCCATTCGAAGAAATGGTAATTTTGTGCTTAGGAAAATTCTACATAGTCCAAAACCCAATTTACCTCCCAAATCAAAATTACGATCAAAGCATAACATGTAGCTGTTTTCTCTGCTTATGAACATTTATTTCCTATTGTGGTATGTGTGTGCATGGAGTGGAAACTCTTTAACATGTCTGTAGTGCTTTGTACCAAGCAACTGTCTTGGAAAACAATGGAAACCCAGTTTTGTCTTACTTAGAGTGGCTCACATTTATTTGTGATGAATAATTTATGCTGCAAATGTAGGGTTTTTTTCCTGTTACTAATACACATATTAATTGTATTTGTTAAGTTTATGTGAATGTTTTCAGACTATGGGGCTGTTTGTGAACTGTTTACTTCAACAGTTTGTGCCTGGCTCTTGAATCCCTGGTGGTGTTCCCCTTTGTGGCTGGTTAGCTGACCTTTAACCTCTTGATGAGCAGTGAAGAACTTTATGCTTCTGCAAAAGATGTTCATTTGTAATTTTGGTGTACCTGCGGGAAGGGCATCCCTTCCCCAGGAATGTGGGGAGATGGGGAGAGGAGGAAGAAGGTGTTATATGAATGTCGATGGCACAGGAACACCAAGACCCTGAACTGACTCAGAGTGAGCAACACTAGAGAATTCCCAGTGGGTGCTCAGAGTCCGTATTACTCATTTGCCTACTTCATCTAGTCCTGGTGGTGCTTGTGAAAGGTTGTTTATGTGGTGACAGGGAAGACCAAGAAGGTTTTTTTTCCCTCATCTTTCAGCAGGATCAGACAGAAATTTCAGGCTTATGGCAATAGATACTGTT